>JAULKM010000013.1:9704005-9734379 GCA_032355605.1 Rubia tinctorum
AATCTAGATGTTCGTAAGGACCAAAAATCCATTAGACTCAAACTAGGTTACAAAATGAAGGATTTAGATACGAAAACGGTTATCTAAACCCCTTATTATGTAACCTACCTAAATCTAGCAATCTTCCAACAAAAAATTAACAAAAGAGATGTTAAATACTTCGGAAAATACATGCATTTGACGCCACATCACGTGCCCATACTTAGCCGTTTGTGAATGATTTTGAAGAATTGGTGCCACGGCCTGCACGGATGTGCATGGCCAAGTAAATTTGCATGGGCCATGCTAGCCACTTTGTACGGACCTTGCATGGCTGGAGTTGGGCTCGTGCAAGGCTCATACCGGCCGGATGGTTCGTCCGTTTAGAGCCGTCTTCCATTTTTACCTTCTTAAACTTGAAGTCCACCTTTTCTAGGCACAATTCTATCTACTACCATGCTTTAGAGTCTGTGGCCTTCAATCTACTACTATCCTTGTGAATGACCTTCGATATTTTCTACCATTGTTGTGAATGACCTTCAAATATCTTCTACCACCCTCGCAGATGGCCTTCTACAAAATGATGATGAAAAGCACTCACGAGCAATCTACTTGCAAGATCAAAAAGAATAATATAGGTGCTCGTGAATGCAAAGTGTCCATTAGTTTCAATTAAGTATACAAAACTCTGGATTTTGACGAGAAAACCAATGGTCTTCTAAACCCTTTGTCGTGTAAACCAAACTAAAACTAGCAATCAACCAAAGAAAACATGATAATATGTGTGCCAAGTGCATTGGTTAACGCATGCATAAAGGTGCACATCAATCCCCCACAATTAAACATTTACTTGTCCTCGTGTAAACAAAAATGAGAAAAGATCCAAGGGGAATGTAGCATGCAGAGATAAGTTAACCAATACATTCAACTTATTCCTAAGCTACCCTAGTTCCCCCAAAGGTTGTAAGAATATTACAACTCTCACCGAATATGGTAAAGTAACCTATCCGCAAAAAATACATAAAAGAAAAAGGGGAAAAAGGCAAAGTAGGTATTTCAGGTTTCCAACTTAGTCGGGTACATTTTTTTTCAAAATTTTCAATCAATTTTTTTATGTAGCACAAAAAGCCCCAAAGGTGGGCTTCATACTGCATGAAGATTATGAAAAAAATACACCACCAAAAGTTTCATCCCAAAACAATCCCCACAAAACAAACTACAAAAAGGTGCCCTCACACCTTAAAACAAACAAACAGCCCAAAAGTTCAATAATCCTAATGAGAGAAAGAACAAAAAACAAGGAGAAAGTATTCATTAAAACAATCATCATCCATCCAAATCATAGGCCACCATGAACGTATTCCAACCCCTCCCCCATACTTAGTTCATGCATTGTCCTCAATGCATGTGACTAGGATGAAAAGGAAGGTTTGAAAATATCGAAGAATCATCTCTATTTCTTGTTTTGAAATTCATCACAAGAATTCCTGCAAAAACAAGAAAACCTAGAGTAGCACTATTCCACACAAAAATTTGATGACTATCATTCCCAAAAATTGTCACCAAATATCGAACACAATCTAATCATCACAGAATTATCAAAATCTATCAACAAAAAAATGAAAGTAACGTTTCTTTATTTACGTCCTCACGACTTATTTGCAATAGGAGAGTTCATTCTTGGATTTTCTCACCAAGGAGGGGATTGCCCTCCTTTCCTACTCCCGAATTCCCCCATTCTAAATAAGGTTTTAACTTTTGCCTATTGACTAACCACTTGATACAATTCTCCTCATCTTTTACCTCTATTTTCCCTTGATCATATACCTTGATCACCACATATGGACCTCTCCACCTTGACCGCAATTTACCCAGAAAAAAATGTAGCCGAGACTGGAAGACAAGGACTTTTTGTCCCACAAAAAAGTCCTTCACTATTTTTTATCATGCCGCGCTTTTATCTTTTCCTTATAAATTAGTGCGGTGTCATAGGAATCTCACCTAAAATCTTCAAGTTCTTGGAGTTTGAAACTTCTGATGTTTCCCGGCTTCACTCAAGTTCATATTTAAGCGTTTAACAACCCAATGTGTTTTGAACTCAAGTTTGACCGGAGGTGGCATCTCTTGCCAAAGAGAATCCTAAAAGGTGATATTCCCCTGGGTGTTTTGTTGTGATCTGATAGGCCCAAAGTTGAACAGAGCCCGGTTCAGATAGAACAAGGTAGTTTAGGGACAATTTTTTAGGATATGGGCAGAATCACACTGCTTGTATAGCTGATGACAACTTGGTTTTTGATTTTTGATGGCCTGGGAAGCCAATATATATCCCCCACCATCGGTGGTTTGATTAAAAAAAGGCCCAAAGTGCATCATCCAATCTAGCATTGCAATCCTTTCTATATGGGTTTACCGTGTTTTCAAGGATAGTTTTGATTTCCCGATTGGATATTTATACTTGGCCATTTGTTTGTGTGTGATAGGCAGTGGATGTCCTACAGGTCACTCAATATTTTTTTTGCAAAGCTCCCATGATTTCTTTTCGAAAGTAAGTACCTCTATCACTAATTATGGTTTGAGGTATACCGAACCGTGAGAAGGTGTTGGATTTGAGGAAAATCATCATGGTTGCCGCATCATTTTTCTTTGTCACTCTGGCCTCGACCCATTTGGACATATAATTCACCACCACTAGGATATAACAATTGCCATTGGAATCGGGGAAAGGCCCATGAAATCCCTTTCCCACACATAAAAAATCTCAACCGACATTGAGAGAACTTAGGACATCTAATTTTAAATGAGATATTGCCCATATTTTGGTACCTATCACAAGCTAGAATGAACTCTCAAGTATGTTTTAACATGTTGAGCCAATAAAGGCCACGTTTTGCTACTCTCTAAGCGGTTCTTTTATACCCGAAATGTCCACCTGTATTGGAAGAATGGAAAAGTGTAAGGATTGGCTCCACCTCATCTTCAGAAGCACATATCTTTTTCTCTTTATCGGATCAATGTTTCCAAAGGTAAGGGTCATCCCAAAAATATTCCTTTGCCTCATTCACAAGCCTGTCCTTTCTGGATAAAGGGAGGGGGAACTCCCATGTTGCAAGGTAATTCACTATGTCAGCGTACCAAGGCTGGCTAGTTTTCACATCGAACAATTGTTCATCGAGAAATTCTTCTCGAATGTGTTCTAACTTGGTCTCACTTTAAGGTTAAACTCACTCAAAAGAAGTATCCACCTAATAAGCCCGGGGTTTTATTTTTTCTTAGTAATCAAATAGCAAAGAGCAATATGATCGGTGTATACAATGACCTCGGTGCCTAAAAAGTACTGTTAAACTTCTCAAGTGCAAACACTACGACCAGTAACTCTTTCTCCGTGGTGGAGTAGTTACGATGTGCATCATTAAGAGTAACTGGCACATAGTAAATGACATGTGGTACTCTTCCTACCCTCTGGTCGAACACCGCTCCTATGGCATAATCACTTGCATTGAAAATTATTTCAAAAGGAATGGACCAGTTTACAGGTTGAATAATAGGAGCAATAACAAGCATTTCTCTTCAAAGTGTCAAAGGCTTTTCAACCCTTCTCATCAATAATGAATTCAACTTCCTTTTAAAAAAAATCATAAGGGAGGAGAAAGCTTAGAAAAATCCTTAATGAAACGCTGGTGAAATCAGGCGTGACCAAAGAATGACCTAATGTCTCTCACACAAGTGGGGTAGGGTAGGGATTTGATTGTGTCTACTTTAGCCTTATCCATTTCTAGACCTTGAGCGCACACCACATAACCTAGAACAATGCCCTTTTCTACCATAAAGTGACATTTCTACCATAAAGTGACATTTCTCGGAGTTTAGAACATGGTTGGTATCAATACACCTTTCTACCACAAGTGCTAGGTGATGTAAGCATGAGTCGAAGGAATCTCCATGAATGGTGAAATAATCCACGAAGACTTCAACGAAGCACTCCATAAACTCTAAGAATATTCTAACCATAAATCTATGAAAGGTACCTGGGGTATTGCAAAGACTAAAAGGCATGCACCTACAGACAAAATTACCAAAAAGGGCATATGAAGGTTGTTTTCTCTTAGTCCTTCGGATTGATGGCTATATGGAAATATCCCGAATAGCCATCAAGGAAGAAATAGTGGGAGTGACCGGCTAATCTCTCAAGAATTTGGTCAATGAAAGGTAAGGGAAAATGGTTCTTGCGAGTTACCGCATTTAAGAGGTAATAATCAATACAAACTTGCCACCCATTTTGAATACGAGTGGAGACTAAATCCCCGTCCTTGTTCTCTACCACGGTCACCCCACTCTTTTTTGGCACCACTTGATTGTGACTTACCCATTTACTATCGGAGATTGGATATATTACCCCAGCCTTAAGTAGCTTAAATACCTCACCTTTAACTACTTCCGTCATTGGCGGGTTCAACCACCTTTGAGGTTGGCGTACGGGTTTTGCATCTTCCTCCAATAATATACGGTGCATACAAGTTGAGGGACTTATGCCTTAGATATTGGCTAAATTCTAACCTATGGCTCCCTTGAACTTTCTAAGCACCTAAATCAACCTATCCTCTTAGCCACTAGTGAGCCTACTAGAAATAATCACCGGTAATGTCTCACTTTCGCCTAAAAATGCATACTTCAAGTCTTCGAGGTAAAGGCTTAAGCTTGACTATGGGTGGTTCCTCTATTGAAGGCTTGGTTTCAGGTATCACTAAGTCACCTAGACTCTTGTGTAATGCCTCTATGTGAGTATCAATATGGGGATCAACCTTCCCCACGTTCTTAACTAAACTGGAATTTCTAGGTTCCAAGTGAACATCATTCAAAGGATTATTATCTAAAGCCACATTTATAGAAACATCAAAAGCCTCTTGAACAATATTATCAATTAAGATAGGAGTGGAATCATTAACAATGCAATTCACAGTCTCATACATGTTGAACCCCACAATGCGTTTACCCCAATCTAAGGTTAACTTCCTGGTATGCACATCAACTTCAGCCTTAGCAATTTTCAAGAAGGGTCTCCCTAAGAATATGGAGGTGGCTTCCTTCTCATTTTCCATATCTTAGACATAGAAATCAGCTGGGAATGTTAGTTCATTCACATGAACCATCACATCCTCCACGATACCTCTTAGGTATATGGTGGAGCAATTGACCAAATGAACTACCACTCCAGTGGCATACATTCTTGGAAAATTCAATGATTTATACAGATAGTAAGGTATAACATTAATCGGTGCCCCTAAGTCCACCATAGCATTTTTAATCAAAGTTTTTTGAATTGTGTAGGGAATAACAAACATTCCAGGATCTTTTCATTTAGGAGAAAGGTCAATTTTCATGAGAGGGGAGGTAGTTTATAGATTCATCTACCATTTTATGCCTAAAGCCATGTTTTGAATTATACATTTTGTTCATCTATTTTTCACATTCAGGAATAAAATTGATAGTGTCAAAGAGAGAATTACTAACCTCACAATGGTTAAGAATCCTGAATGACTCCTTGCAATGATCCTTGTCTTGATTATTTCTCATCCAATCATAAAGAGGAGGTGGTGGAGCTTCCTCATCAAATAGTTTTCATCTCCCCACAAATTGACTCACCTTCCCTGTTAACTTGCACACCTTACCCCTCACTTTCTCAACATCCGAGGAGAGTTGATTTCCAAAATCTCTTATACATCCAAATACTTGGTTTGGGAGTAAGTCACTTGCTTTACCAAGATTGGTCAAAGCTCCGAGTATTTCTTCACAAGAAGACTTAGGGGTACATCCCAAGACTGAATTGGGTGAGTCAAGGCATGATCGCTATGCTCGTTCATGTTGGTCTTGCAATATAGCGAGTTCCATTTCTCTCCCATACTCGCTGAACCAAGAACAAATCTCTATAGGGTGATCGTAATGACACATCCTACAAAGTCTCATATGTTGAACACTCTCTCCCCACATCTACTATATTTTTGGTTTTTAATAAAAACAAAGAAAACACGAAGTTTGAAATCTTAGTGTCAGGGTTCTCAATTTGCACCAAGAACTCGAGCAATACATTTTCCAGAATTTGTTTTTTTTAAAACAACACCAATTACTCAATCAACACACTATGAAAGTTAACTACTAGACCTTTGAACTAACATCCCCGACAATGGTGGCAAAATTTTACTCGTCCCCTCCCGGGGTCATCTAAATAAATCACGAGAGATCCACCAAATTAACTCGAGAGAAGGCTAAGTGAGGTCATAGGCAGAATTTATTTGTTTTGTGAAATTTCTTAGATCTAGTGGAACATACACTAGTAAGGAATCTAATAATCAACTACACACAGTCGCGATTGGATCGTCAATTCGATCACATGTCAGGAATAATCAGTGTTGGTAAAACATGCATGGGGGGGGGGTTACTAACAACTAGCATGAAATTCAATAAAATAAAATATATAAACTGGAAATTGGGGAATATTTTCGTAACATGATTAATGTTAATTAGATCCTCGATTCCATCACATATAAGAGCTATAAACCTATTATAGTGTTTGTGACACGTGTTGTGGTCGATGATTAACACTTCCCTAAACATGTCACATAGGGTGCGCATGTAATCTTCCATTAGCACTGCCTCCGTAATTAGAGGAGTGCAACAATGGCCTTGCCTGCTGTGTAGATCTGAATCTCCCCGAGCTATTACGTCCCGGGCACTGCACCACGAATGCTTTTCCCTAGGCCTAAAAAGGAAAAGGGGGTGAAGCACATTATTGGTGGCTCTAGGGTTTCAAAACTAGCCCTAGTTTTCTACTCTAGCTATCTCTACCTGTAACCCTCTGGACCAACTCGAAAGCTTACTAGTGTATGTTCAATCGTAACGTTGACTCGGTAACCCACAGACATACACCTACACGGTTCCAGATTATCGTTACCCCAGGCACATCTAGGTTTCCTACCCAGGGGATATCAATAATTGCACCATTATTAAAGTAGACTACGGTGTGTGCTAACTTAGTGTGACAATCATGCAATTAACAAGAACATGAAGAACAAGCCAACATAATAATCACAAAATGCATAGAAATAGGTAGATCTAAGAAATTTCACAAAATGAACATTAATACATGAATACAAATTTAATCCCCAAGTTAACTAACTACTCCCTAAGCATTGAACCCAAGTATTTCATTGGATTCAAAAAAATTGGGCAAAAGAAAAATAAAGAGAAGGGAAAATAACCTAGAGAGAAAGAGGAGGATTTTATCTCTTGCCTACTCTTGAAGTCTAAAAATGAGCATAAACTTAAACATTGGTAGACACAGGTCCATATATAGTAATGGGGAATTAGGCCTTCAAAAGGCCCAAAAATGGCTTAGAAACCCTAGCAGCCGCAATTTGTGCGGCTAATGGAAAATGGCATGGTGCGTGCACGCCCGTGCTGGCGTGAGGCATACGGCATGGCATGGATCATGCAGCCTCTGAAATGTAGATCACATGGACTGATTTGAGCTGTGTGGCTTTATGCCAGGTGGGGCGCACTGAACTACATGGGCCGTGGGCTGGTGCTTATTCTGGAACTTCTGATTTGTGTGATCCGTGTCATTTAGCTCAGCCCGTCATTTGGAAGAACTTTTTACTTAGAAAAAGTAGTGCGAGCCGTGCTATTTTTCACACCCCGTGGGCTTGTCTTTGCTTTTAGAACTTGGAACATAATGGATTGTGTAAAACGGAATGGTGTGTTCCAATACTTAGCCGTTTGGGAGTGATTTTGAAGAATTGGTGCCGCTGCCTACACGGATGTGCACGACCCGTGCAAGGGCTGTTGCATGGCCCATGTAAATTTTCATGGGCCGTGCTAGCCACTTTGCATGGATAGTGGATGGTTGGGTTTGGGCTCATGCAGAAAGGTTAGCCGCCCGACTGGTTCGTCTGCTTGGCACCATCTTCCATTTTTTTACCTTCTTGAATTTCACGTCTGCCTTTTCCGGGCTCAGTTCCATCTACTACCATGCTTTAGAGTCCATGTTCTTCAATCTATTACCATCTTTATGAATGACCTTTAATATCTTCTACCACTCTTGCGAATGACCTTCAAATATCTTATACCACCCTCGTGGATGACCTTCTAGAAAGTGATGATGAAAAGTATTCACGAGCATCCTACTTGTGAGATTACAAAGGATAATCTATGTTTTTGTTAATACAAAGTGTCCATTAGATTCAATTAAGTCTACAAAACTTGGGATTTGGATGAGAAACCCAACAATGTTTATCTAAACCCTTTGTCATGTAAACCTAACTAACACTAGAAATCAAACCAAGAAAACATGATAATAAGTGTGCCAAATGCATTGGTTAATGCATGCATAAAGGTGCACATCAAAAATCAAGAATCACTCCTCCTAAGTAACCACAACAAAGAAGATCATATCATCAAAACACAAGAACATATACTTCCCCCACATTTGATTCAATGCAAGATCATTCATATTACCCATATGCTTCCCCAAAAACACCGCGAAGTTTAGAAAATGATCCTTCTCATCACAGCATAATCATGCTAAAGAAAGCAAGTAAACACAAGGTTCAAAGAATTACACAAAGTTTGAAGCTAAGAGCTGAAAAATCCACACAAGAAGAAGCAAAAATGCTAATTTTTTAGAGAAAAAACTTCAAATTTTTGAGTTCCTCCAAAGTGAAGTGAGAGTGGGTGTTCTTGAGGGACTTGAATAACCTAAATGATTCCTATAGGTAGGGGAATGTACTATGGATTCTTATCTTCAACAATTCATGCTCCTCTAAAAGAGGGTGATTTATGAAGGAGGTACAAAGGAGATAAGGATGGCACATCTGAAAATAGAAACTCTAGGGGATGAAAGTATCAATCAATTAATGCCTAAGGTAAGTGGTGATGTTTAGGATAATACTATTTACTTTTAAAAAATCCGAGGGAATAAAAGATTTGCTGAATTTAGGGACCAAAAATGCATGTTTTGGCTTAAAATTTCAATTTCAAAAATCTCCATTTTGACCCACCTACAGCACAACAAGAGTGTGCCACATGAATATTCGTATTGAGGAGGCCTAACACAAGGCTGGCTAATGAACATAGCCTCATTTTCCCTAATGCTTCTCTTTATTCAAAGGAACCTTTTCACCTATCAAGCCTTATTGCCTTTCAACTATAAAGCATGAAACTCGATCTTAACTTGACAATCAACAAGAGTTTCACCCCAAGATCCTTCATAACACACAAAATCATGCAAAATCTATCTACCGAAAAATGTCAAAACAAAGCAAGAAAAAGCAACGTATTTTTATTGTCATCCTCACGACTTATTTTTCACGCATTTGATTAAAAATAACCTACCGCTGGGTATTTGGAGTTTTCACAATGACATTTGTGGAGAAGTCTCTACAAAGGGTCATCCTTACCTTTACGCGCTTTGCTTGCCATAGAGAGTGAGTGTCCATACCCAGTCAATGTTGAATCCATAGTTATCTCCTATGGATTAGGAGATAGTCGAGGGATTGTTATGTCCTCACCATTCTCCAATAACCGCTACATGTTAGTGAGCATATAAAAATAATCCATGATAGAAATGTCATCATTAACATCATACATAGCATAAGTCTCATCAACATGATCATCACAATTGAAGCGCAAATTATGATTTCCCTCATTACTCTCACCATCATCAAGAATATCATCTAGGAAATCACTCTCATTATCATAAAGAATCTCATTTAGGCAATCATTCTCATTAATCATGCAAGGGTTTTCGCATTGAGCAAGATCATCACCCAAAGTTATGCCTTTGGATATAAGAAAGGGAATAGGTGAATCATGCTTAGAATTATAGATTTCAAATTCCACCTTATTAATGTCACAGTTCTTAACATTTTTAGAAAAGTTCTCCCAAATAAAATTGAGGGCACACCACTATCGTGCACTATGTCAAGGACATAGAAGTCCTCCAGAAACACTAAACTTCCTACTCTAACCATTACATCCATAACTAAACCTCGAAGGCTAACTTGGGTGTGATCGGCTAATTGGACAACTACTCTAGTTTCCTTAAACTCACCTATGTCTAGGTTTTCATGAAGGCTAGAAGGTATCACCTCAATAGATGCTCCTAAGTTGATCATAGCATTTTTCACCAATTTTCCACCGAAGGAGATAGGAATTGAAAACATCCCGGAGTCATCACATTTCTTAGGCAAATTTCTTTGATGTAGAGTAGCCACTCCTCCTATCTTAAATTTTCCTACCTTTCTAATTGGTTTATTCCTCTTCTTAGTACATGAATTTTTCAATAATTTAGCATAAGAAGGAACATGCTCAATGAAATCCAAAATTGGAACACTAACCTCAACCTTCTAGAAGATTTTGTGAATGTGTGCATCGTTGGTTGCCACCTTTGGCCTTTCCCTAAGTGCAGCAGGAAAAGATAGTGGTGGGATCACCCTCGCCTCAGTGTTTGGAAGCCCTTTTTCGGGATCCCCCTCTACAACCATCTCATTCTCCTCCAAGTTAGTCTTGTTTCTTTCCACCATCAAGTTGTCCTATTGCAAGATTTCCGTCATGGGATCACACACCTCTTCCCTCTCCTTAGCTTCAATGCACTCACATTTCTTTGATTGATCTCGAGTTGAGAAGGGACCTTGGCAGATTCCTAGGCCTCAAGTCGACTCACCGAGGTGGAGAGTTGGCCGGCTTGGATTTTAAGATTCTTGATGTTCGAAAAAGCTCTAGTGCCAAGATCTTCAATTTCTCTCCTTGTCTACTCCGTAAACACATCTTGTTTTTTTGCCAATTGAGCTATAGCATCCAAGGTCTCATCCCGATCCAACTTGTATAAAGCGACGTTGTTGTTGGAAGACTTTTCTCCTCTCGTTAGGGTTGAGGTTATGGTTGAAGTTGTTCACCTCAGCTGTACCCTTGAGTTTTCTCCTTGTGCCAATGGAAGGTGGGGTGATCTCGGTAAGTAGGATTAAAGGTATTTGCGTAGGGGTATTATCTTTCTCCGTCTTGGTTCCCTCAGAACCCTTATTATTGCCTCATAGAAAACTGTTGCCTATTTCCACCATTGAAATCCAACGCTTTCACCTCTTCAAAATATTCTACCACTAGTGGACAAGTGTTGGTAGAATGATCAAGGCTACATATGCCGCAAACCTTGACTTGGTGAACTCTACTTCATAAGTTTTTTTATCATATAAGTAAGTGCTTGAACTTGCTCTTCCAATTTGGGAGATTGAGCCGGCTTATCCATTGTCTTCACTCGGGATCTAGTACCAAATTTCCTTGTCCCATTGTCCATTTCTTCAAAAATCACCATTGCATCTCTCGGATTCTTGTTGGTAATCGAACCATTTCATATGGCATTCACCATTCTCATGGAGTTCACAATTCTAGTTTATAATTCACCACTCTCCTTGAACGGATGATAAGGACAGCTCACCAATAAACTCTTAAATATCTCCCAATACTCGTAAAGGGATTCATTTGCAAATTGGGATATAAGAGCTGTTTCTTGAGACCTGCAGACTTAGGAACCCCGAAAGTACTTTTTGAGGAACCTCTGCTCATTTCCATCCAAGAAGTGATGAATCCGAGCGGAAGGTAATATAAATAATCCTTGGTTGCATCTCTTAGCGAGAAAGGAAATGATCTCAAATTGTAGTCTTCTTCTGAAACTCCATACGACTTCATATTGGAGCATACTAGGCGAAACTCCAAAAAGTGCTTGTTCAGGTCTTCACCGACCATTCCATGGAAAGTTGGAAAATGTTGGATCATGCCGCTCTTGAGCTCACAAGTCACATTTGGTGGAAAAGGTGGGAGACAATATATAGGGGTTAATTCTCTAAGTTAGTAGCCATCAACTCCCTAAGTGTGCGACTACCCTACGCCATTTCTACGGTCTCTTTAACTACAAAAAAAATGGCTCTTATGGAACCCCTACTCTATCTCTTCTCTTCCTTCTTCTCCGATTACCCGCGTACTCCTTTAGATAGTGTGGAGTTCCTAGGTTCGTGGCATGGGTATGCACTATAAACTAGGAGCTAAACAATACCCTACTAAGAAGAAACACTTTCACAAGGGTTAGAAGTACACATATCACTTTCACAAAGGCTCAAGAGTAAAAACCAACTCAAGAAAATGAAAACAAAAATAACAGAAACTACTTAACTAACAAGCTTTGCAAGTTAACCACCAGACCTTTAGACTAGCATCCTCGACAGTGGCTCCAAAATTTGACTCGTCTCCTCCCAGTGTCGCTAATAAAGAACCTTTTTTCAAGGGAGATCTACTAACTTGAAAGAAGGCTACGATTTAAGGGTCAAAGATAAAAAAAACAATTATAATGTTTCTCCCATTGCTACTACTATACTACCTATGGGGTAGATATTAGCAAGACCGGGGTTGTCCACAGAGATGTTAGGAATCTGAAAGTTAACTATACACAGCCGTAATTGGATCATCAATCCGATCATGTGTCAGGAATAGCTAAGGCTGCAAAACAGGTTTTGGCGGGGTTTTAAACTGACAATTACAAGTATGCAAAAGTAAAAGAGAGTAAAACTTTATAAAACTAGCACTTAGGGAATATTTGTGTAACATAATCGGTGTTATGTTTTGATCTTAGCTATATTCAATCACATTCAAGATATACAAACCTATCTTAGTTTTATGACACATAGTGTGGTCAATGGTCAACACTTCCCCATACTTGTCATGTAAGGTGTACACGTTTTCTTCCATCTGCACCGCCTCTATGATTAGGGGATGCAACAATGGCCCTGTCTATTGTGCAGATCTTAATCTCCCACATACGATTACGTCTCAGGCACTCCATTACAAATGATTCTCCCTAGGCTTACAAAGGTAAAGAGATAGACACCTTATCGATGGCTCTAAGGTTGTGACTCACGCTAACCCTAGTTTACTACTAACGCTATCTCTATTTGTAACCCTTTGGGCCAAATTTTTAGCTAAGACTAGTGTATGATCGATCGTAACTTTGACTCAGTAATCTACATGCACATACCCATACGGTCCCTGATTTTTGTTACCCCTAGCACATCTAGGTTTCCCTCCCCGAGGGGTATTGATAAGTGCATCGATATAAAATTAGACTATGGTGTGTGCCAATCTTAGTGTGATAATCATGCAATTGATAAGAATATGAAGAACATGCCAACATAATAATTATAAGCACATAAAGATAAGTAGATCTATAGAATCTCCCAAAATAAACACCAAATCATGAATACAAATATAAACCCCAAGTAAATTAACTACTCCCTAAGTATTGAACCCAAATATTTAATTGTATTCAATGTCTTTAGGCAAAATAAGAAAAAGAGGAGAGAAAAAGGAAGAGTTCATTTCTCTCTCTACTTACTCTTAGGGTTCTAAAATGATCAAAAACTTAAAACCTAGAAGATATAGGCTCCTGTATATAGTAATAGGGAATTGTGCCTCGAAAAACACCCAAAATTGGGCAAAAACCCCTAGTGCCGAAAATGGCACATGTCATTCAGCTAGGCGTGGTCGTGCTGGCTGGGGGCCAACATGGCTCAAGTCGCTTGGCATGGCCATGCCAGTTGGTGCTTACACGGGCCGGATGTGTCTGGCACGGACTGTGTTTGCGAACGTGGCCTATCTGTTGTCATAATCTCTTGAACTTCTAATGCTTTCGCCCACTTTGTTTGGCTTGGGCCATCGGCTGGAAGCACTTCTTAATCATTTGAACACCACGGACCATGTGAATTCTTGTGGACCATTGGGTGGGAGTTGTTTTCTAAGCAAAATTGTGGCACAACCGTGTCGTTCTTTGCACCCCGTGGGCTGGTATTTGAATATTGGAACGGAAATGATACGGGCCATGAAAAAAGGCATTGTCCATGTCCATACTTAGCCTCATAAGAGTTTGGGGTGGCACCAATCATGTTGCACCAAACGTCTCGTGTTGAGAGGTTGTGGCACTTCCGTGATGGAAGGTACAATTCGTGGCGGATGCCTCTGGCACGACCGTGTTGGTTGATGCTTGCCGACTGGTGCCGGTTGATGCCGTCGTGCTATTTTGAGAATGTTGAACTTTGACTCCGTCTTTTCCCAGTTCAATTCTATCTATTTCTATGTTTTTGGGTTCGTGGCCTTCTATATATTACCATCCTTGCGAATGACCTTCGTCTACTACCATCCTTGCAAATGACTTTCAAATATCTACTACGACCCTTGCGGATGTCCTTCTACAAACTATGCCAAAGTCCTCATGAACAATCTACTAGTAAGCTCACAAAAGATCAAGGTGCTCGTGAGGACAAAATATCCATTAGATCTAATTAAGTCTACAAAACTCGAGATTTAGATAATAAAACCAACAACGTTCATCTAAACCTTTTGTAATGTAAACCTAACTAAAATTAGTAATCAATCAAACAAAACATAATAACAAACGTGTTAAATGCATTGGTTAACGCGTACATAAAGGTGCAAATCAATGGTGGTGGTGGTGGGGTGGAACGGGGGCTGTAGTGGTAGGAATCGATGGTAGTTGGTGAGGAGAAGGAGATGCCAGTGGTAGTGGTGCTAGAGTTTAGGGCTGGAGGCGGTAGTGCTAGGCGACGGGGTTGGGTGAGGAGGAAGGTAGTTGGTGGTACTAGGTGGGCGGTGACCTACCATCTCCATGCTACCGCATGCTCCGTTCGATTTCCTCTTCACTGGTGGGACCATGTCGGGATACAACCCCGATTCGATCACTCTCTTGCCCAATAACTTCTCATCGGATTTGAGTTCTTGCTCTTTCTCCCAACTGTTCGCCAGAGATATGGCGTCCCCTCATTCTAAGCCTGCGTTTACAGGTATCCATGATTATGGAAACTCCAACAATTGGAGCTTCAGAGATAGGAGTGAAAAGGGTTATTCTGAGTATAGGCAGAATAAGCTGGAGGATTTGGTTCCGGCTTAATCTCCCGCATTTACGTTTCCTTCGAGATTGAGCCCTTTTGGGTTCCTCAATTCATCTAGGTTTCTTCGGCTGCGGTGGTGGGGCGGCAGGGGAGCGGCAGAGCAGCGGTAACGGTGGTGGAGGTGGCGGAGCAGCGGTGGCGATGGTTTTGGAGATGAAGAAGAAGAAGAAGTCTAGGAGTATTTTTGTCATTAAAATTTTAGTTTTAAGAATAGGGTATTTTAGTCATTTTAGATTTTGTCAATGCCAAAAAATACCAAGTCAATGCCGAAATAGTGCGAAAAGGTTATATCGGAACATTTACTGAAAAACTTAGGGTTAAAATCGCACATTCAGATTTTACAGAGTTAGATTGACATTTTCATAAAATAATATGATTAGTTTTGTATTTTCCCCTATAATCTAAGACTATATCTTTTAATGTATCCTTATGTATATTTTGCTCTAATTCAGACAAGTGTGCTCATAAAATGTCGCCTTGATTATTATATATTAATGTAATCATTTATGTATTAGATTTCCGTACGGCTATAAAAGGTAATTGATGTTTATTGAACGTTAAGTACCAGTTGATTATATAAATTCTAAATAATATCGTAGAACTATTGTTAAATGTATTAAGTAAATATACATTAGTGTCGATAGAAAGTTAACTAACACTTCATTAGATAAAATTAACATACTTATGTAGAGCATGTGGATATAAACTTATAGTCAAGTGTTAAAACATGATTCGGAAAAATAAAATAAAGATAATCGAGTATTTAATTGTAGAAATTCAACCAATGATTAAATAGATAAGATGAATATAGTTAAATAGGAATGCACTAATTAGTAAAATAAAATAAGCTGATTATAAAAGTCAAGTTGAAGTTAATTAAATGAAGTTCCCAATAATAATGTATATAACTAATTTTGAAGATATAGTTATAAAATGTCAACTAACATTAAATCGCACGAAATCAATCTTAGTCATAACAAAATGCAGTAAACTATTTAGAAACACTTATGAGAATAAAGGTGGATTTTATTTATTTATTTGTAACTTGATTACATGATTTACATCATATGAAGTCATAACATAATTTATTTTAAAAATAAATGCACAAGTACAAGATAAATCTATAGTACATATATATTAAAAGAAACCATTGTTGTTGCCACATGTCAATCACACAAAATTTCATGTCATTTAAAAAACATAATTGAAAATGTAATCCATAGTTATAGTTTAAAAAGTTTAGTTTCCAATGTATTCTCTTGAAAAGTGAAAATGTTAATAAGCAATGGATCATTAGTTGCAGCTTTAATGGATTGAAGAAAAGGAAAAAAAAAAAAAAGACCATTATTATAAGAAGGGTGCTACCCTTATAAGAATCCACATTAAAAAAATAGAAGAAGAAAGAGGTAACTGCAAGCTATATATTAAGAGTGCAAAAGATGTTAAAGGTAAACAAGTCGGGCAAATTGAAATATCTCGAGTTTGACCTTGAGCTCGCCTCGAGTTCGATTGAGTTTGTAAAATATTGAATCGGTCTCGATATTAAGTAAAATCAATTTGGCTCGTGTTCAAAGTCGAACTCGAGTCATGGTTAAATACATGTTGTACATATTATAAGATATCATATTGAATATATATATATATATATATATATATATATTGTGTTGCTCGATAAGTTCGATGAGTTTCACGAACAATATTAGTTGAATTCAAGTTCGATCTCAAAAACAATACAATTTTGACTCGAGCTCCATTGCACTTCGGAAGGTGCTTTTTTGTGGTCTTTCAAGTGGGAAGTCAACGTGATTATTTGTTGTTTTGAGGTAATTGCTCTTGGAGTCTGGGCTCGAGACCACTACCCAATCGAAATCTTTTTTATTGGCTTATATTTTTTTTGAACTAATTGTAATTTTGTTATTTTGGTGATTCATATTGTGAATATATTAAAATATTATATCAAATATATAATATTTTAATTAAAATTTATATGATTTCATTCAAAATTAAGGTGTTTAGAAAAATCACAAGAATTATAAAATACCACTTTTTATAAAATAAATTATACTAATTTTTGTTTAATTCTTCAAGCATCCAGTAACTTCTGAAAGAGTATGTCTTGTGATAGGTGACCTCTCCATAAAATATGGATAATACACTGTGATTTTTTTACTTATATATTATATTTTTTATACTAAATATTGAAAATTTAAATTTTAATAAAATATTTTTGAAGTTAAATATTTTAATTTTATTTATAATATATCTTATAATTTCACATTAAAGTATGTCCTATTACACATTTCAACTTATAAAGTACAATGTTTAAATTAAAAATATATATTTTCTAGTCTAAAAATATAGTGTCTTTCCATAAGTTTATGGATATACTAATTTTTTTTAAAACTTTCTCCTTATGAAAATATAGCCTTTGATAAAATGGATTATAGAGTATTCATTAAATACAACATTTAGTAACTCATGAAAATACAATATTTTATGAAATGAAATGAGTGGTAGAGTATTCATTGTTTAGTTTTAGTTTGGATTAGATGTAAAAACATAATATTAAGTTTTTTTAAGGATTTGTTTTTTTAAAATACAAATTTGTTGTTTATAATACCATCTAATTATTGATCAGATATCAATTATAAGTACTTTTTATTGGTTCGATCCGTCTTCCGAATTGTTTTTAAATTATGGTTTACTTACAAAGATATTCAATTAATAAAGAAAAATACAATCATTTTCATTGTATTTCTAAATAAGAATACTTTTACTATTTTCTTATTAGACAAATGGATAATTTTACTAAAATTTATTAAATTATAATTAATTATAAATATACAGTTAATAGTTTATAAATATATTATTTATAATTGGTACATATTTTTCTGTAAATTTTATTTTTTATTTTTATAGATTACATACTTTCCGTTTTGACTAATTAAATAATTAAAATACAATTTGAAATGGGGCAGAAATACTAATTTCATAAATATAACAAAAAAATTGGAACTAATTTACTTTCATTTCTTTCAAAATTTCAGAATTTACATCATTATTCCACTTTCTTCACTCCCCTACTCTTCTAACAAAATGAAATTCAGCACAATGATCCCTCAACTTCGATTTCATCCATGCTCTAGCAACTATACATTCAGTCATATCTCTAATCACATCTTCCTCACTCTCCTTTCTCCCAAAAATTAAATCATTTCTCCATTTCCATTCTGTATACAACGTTTCAGTCAGAGCCAGCTTCAAAAACATGTATTTCCATCCTTGCCTCTAATCCTCTATTGTACCTAGTTTGCTTCCTTATCACATTCACCTGGTCTTCTGTTTATCCCCATCCACTTCAGTACATAATTCTATATCTGCTTGGTTTTAACACATCCAAACAAGAAGTACGGCAATGTCTCATCTGATCACACAATACACAGTTTACATCAACCTGCACACCAAACTTGCACAGCCTGTCTTTTGTTGCTAACCTTTTGTGTAGTGACATCCTAAGAATGAATTTAGCTCTCGGACTTGCGCGGTTATCATACATCATTTTCCTCCAATTCACTGCTTCCCCTTCAGTTTTTAACAATCTGTACATACTTCTGGTTTTGAATTTCTGCTTGCTCATTTGTGCCTGCCATTCTGCCTAGTTTTTAACCTTCTCTCTGGCCTTTGCTATCCTCTTTATCAGCCAGGAACTATCAACATGAGTTTAGCTTCCATAACATCTCCATTGTGCATGTAATATTCATGCATCCATCTAATCCACAACCTGTCTGGTTTTCTGAACAAATTCCATAAGTTCTTCAATAGGTTGGCCTCATTCCACTCCTGCAACGAGATAACCTTTAATCCTACAGATCTTTTATCTTCACATACCTTCCTTTAAGCTACTTGAGCTTTTCTGGTTTTTGTCTCACTACCACTCCAAAAAAAGATCTACATAGTGCTTCCACATACTTTATAACAGCTTTTGGCAAAGGGAAAGCCTGCATCTAGTAATTGACCATTGCAAACAGCACACTTTTCACCAATTGTAGCCTACCTGCATAGCTTAAGGGTTTTTCACTCCAGTGCTTCAGCTTGATAGTAATCCTTTCAATCAATGGGTGGCACACTGCCAGGTTTGGTTTCCTTCTAGTGATTGATACCCCAAAGTACTTGAATGGAAAAATTCCTTTTTCGTATCCTGTAAGGTCCAGTATCTGCTTCTTCACTTCATTAGCCACCGAGCCAAAGTAGACTTTGCACTTGTCGTTGTTTACATTCAGCCCAGTTGCCTCTCCAAAAAACTTTATAAGCCTCCATTAGTGCTTGCACAGACTTAACCTCCCATTTTGTCACCAATAATACATCATTTGCAAAATTCATGTTGATCGATCCTATCTACTCATATATTCCATTACCAACACAAGTAACAAGGGTGAAATAAGGTAACCCTGACTCACATCTCGTTTAGTAGCAATCAGTCTTGTACAACATCCATTGATCATGTACTTGTATAATGCTGATTTTACATGTATCATTACCCAAGTCACAAATTTGTTTGGTACACCTATCTCCCTTATGATTGCTTCCAATGCAGCCCAATCCACTGTATCATAAGCTTTTTGGATGTCTATCTGAATCATACGTCAAGCTCCTCCTGTTTTCCTGTTGTAGCCTCTAACCAGCTCCATTGCTAGCATAATGTGATTATGGATATTCCTCCTAGGCACAAATGCAGCTTGATCCACATTCACTACATCACTGATTTCCTTGCTTAACTTGCCAGTTAACACCTTTAAAATGATTTGGTACAATGTTCTACAACTTGAAATTGGCCTCATGTCTTTCACTGCTTTGACACTTTTGTGTTTTGGTAACAGTGTAACTACTGTTCTGTTCACAGTCTTGTATAATCTTCCATTCTCAAAAAATTCACCGACAGCCTTCATAACATATTCTCTCGACACTTTCCAATTCTTCTTGAAGAATTTTGCTGAAAATCCATCTTCCCCTAGCGCTTTATCATCTCATATACTCTTAAGAGTAGTGATCATTTTTTATTATGTAATATCTGCTACCTATTTCCTCTGAGCTGCACAATTAAATGGCTTTCCCTTTCTCATTATCTCCACATTAATCCCTTTTAGGCAACCAGCTTTCTTCCCCACAAAGTTCTCATAAAACTCAGCCACTTGATGCTCCATTTCTTCCTGCACCTATTTAACTGAACTATCACTTCTTCCTAATTTCATGATCCCCAGAGCCTTATTTTTTTATCTAACAGAAGCATGAAAGTAGAAGTTATTTCCATCTTCCAATCTGATCCAGTTCACTTTTGATTCTTACCTGGCTATCTTTTCATCAATGTCATTCCACCTAATCACTTCACCTATGCAATCAATGACTTTCTGAATATTCCCCTCATTCATTCTATTGTTGTCAAATCCTGCTGTGCTTCTTTCGGTTTATCTCTGGCCTCTTCCACTTTCTGTTTAGCTCCCATTAGTTTTTTAGTATGCTTCTTAAGGTCCCCTTGCAATCTCAGCAACTATCTCTATACTTTGTACATTGGTTTTCCCTCTAGTCTCCTGTTCCAGCTTTCCTACATTGTTCTTAGAGCTTCATCTTCCTCTAACAAACAATTTAGGAACCTGAATCTCCTATGGCTGCTTCTCTTTACCTCTTGTGGTAGATCAAACAATTTCAGCATAGCATCATGATAAGAAGTTCCAACTTCCAAGATTCCAAGATTTCAATCTTAGTATTGAGGTATTTTTGAAACCATTCTAACTTGGCAATGACTCTATCAATCCAATAATATAGCACTCCTTCAACATGTCTATTTGTCCAAGTGAAATACTCCCCCACAGTATAGCACTCATACAACCCAACTTTCTCCATCATGGCTTCTAAATTGAATCCGTACTTCAGTACCCCCAATTCTGTCTTCGGTAGACAGTACATTGTTAAAATCATTAATGTTGATCTAGGCACCTTGTATTTGTGATTGCAGCTTATCAATATCAGCCCACAAAACTTTCCTATCCTTCAACTGGTTGCTAGCATATATAGCATTAATCCATCCTCCATGATCCCCATTATTTTCAGCATTTCACAACATATCATCTGTTCAGTGCACTTGACCACCTTCAAATCAATCTTTCTTTGGTCCCACAGTACCCATATTCTTCCATTGGGATGAGCTGAATAGTTATCAAAGTAGCTCCATCTACTACTCAATTTACCTCTGACTTCATTCATTTTTTCTTTTCTCACTCTTGTTTCCACCAACACAGCAAGCTTCAAATCTAAATCATTGACACTGGAGTTAATCTCATTACTTTTTTCCATTTTATTGAACCCCCTTACATTCCATGCTATCATCACATTAAATACCCAGAGGCACCTTCTGAGCCAATCCAAAATCTCAGGTCCCCAGGATTCTCTCCAATCAGATTATCCTTCTTTCCCATGGCAAACAAATTAGCTTTCTCCTTACCCTTACCTTTTGTCTTCACAGTGCTCCATTCAGCTTCTATGTTAGTGCTCGTCTGCTGTTTATCCTCTTTTACCACCCCTTGCTATTTCTCTCTCCCTACCTCCTGTTCAACATTTTCAGTGTTCTTAGGCTGCTATTTCTTCACAACTTTTACCTCCCTCTCCTTTTTACAGCAGTGCCTCCTTTCAAACACACATCACAGTACTGTGGCTTCCACTCCAATTCAATCATTTGCTGTAGTTTTCCTCCATCCACATCTTTGATAACAAAACTCTCTGGTACAAGCTGTGTTATGTCCACCTCAAAAAGAATCCAAAAAGAATCCTAGCATATGATACAAAGATTTTGTTGGTTGTACACTCATTAGTGAACAATAGCCTTCCAATTATACTATCAATCTTACCTAAACTTTTAGGCCACCAGAGATGCAAGGGAAATTTTAGGTAGTTTCACCCAGATTGGCAATGTTTTCACCATGTCATCCTTCAGCACAAAGTTCTTCTTCCAGATACGCAGAAATATTATCATATTAAAAATAGTATAAGGACCTCTTTTCAGAACCTCATCCCTATCCTTAACAGACTTAAATCTCATAATGAAGTAACCCGCATCATTGTATAGCATTTTCGGAAGTGTCACAAACAACCAAAATCTACTCATATATCTCTTCAATGCATGCATCATTAATTCACCTCCAATAGCATACAATATTAGTGCAAATTCCCGGTATTTTAACTCATCCTCAATATCCTCCATTTCTATTTCTTTTTCCCCATTAATTATCATTGGAGCTAAAAAATCAATTTTCATTTCATTCCCCTGCATACGATTTCCACTTATGACATCAACCCACAGTTTATCAGGTTTAATTTCGACCGGAATTATAGTATTACCTTCCTGAGCGCCGAGCTGATCATCTTCAAACTCCATACTTAGTTTCTCCTCAGCTTCATTTTCCTCCTCCTTCAACGAACTACTCATGATCCGTTCCGCCCTTGCACTTCTCCATATCCCCGGTGACAGGACCACCTTTCTCTTCGGCCCGACCCCGTCCTTTCTTCATCTTTTCCGATTTACACCGCTAGTGTGTGTATTCGCCCGTACAAGAGAGAGAAAACCGCTAAAAAATTAAAATACATATTAAATATTTTTATTTATTACCAAATAGTAAATAAATTTATTTTTACTTTTTTGTGTATGAATAAACATAATATTTTTATTCTAAATCATGTATCGTATGGGTGTTATCTAGTTTAATAAAAATGAACTAATACAAATTGAATCGCCCCAAAGTCTATCGAAATGTGACACGAACCCTAATGAAACATTAACTGACATGACCCGGCCAGAACGTGAGCAAACTAAACAAAGTTATCTGAATCGACAATAATCTGACCCGACTCAACTCAAGAAACATTAATGACACATTTCAACCCTACATGACAGTAACCTGACCTGACAATAACCCAACTCGACCCGAGGTACATTACAGATTTGTCAGTAACCCAATTTGATAGTAACCCAACCCAACCTGACACGAGAATCATTTCAGACCCATCAGTAACCCGACTTGATAGTAACCCAATCTGACCCGACCCGACTCAACAAACATATTTTGACACGTTTCAACCTAAACATGTTTCAACCCAACCCTAACAAACAGATTTCGATACGTTTTAGCTCGAATCCATTTCAATCCCAACTTGCTTGATCCCAACTCGAACCTTGAATATCCAAATTGACAAGTGGAGAGAAAGAAAGGTAATCGCATTGGCTAAGTAATTTTATTTATAAAGGATACTATATAATTATGACAATTTTAGAGCAAATATTAAGGGAGTGTTTGAAGTAAATATATTATGTTTGGACGGGAGATAAACTCATCTCTAATTTTGTGGCAAGCTTTACATTTTACCTAAATCATAAACTCAAAGAACGGTGTGAAGAGACGTTATACAATTATGTGTTAATTTTCATAAATTATGAAAACAAAATATCAGCTAACCGATCATTTTCAAGTGGGAATTGAAAACATATGGTGGGAATTGAAAACCGATTGGCCACCACCATGTGATGTTGGAAAAAGTATCACCAAACGAATCAAAATCAAAATCGGAGGTGCATTATTGATTTCTTGGAATATGAAATACACGTGAAAATTGTGTTTAAACTCACTCATGTTTATCCATGGCATATGGTCCACCCAACACCATTGGAATCGTTCTATCATGATAGACCAAGTATTTTTCGGAAAATGTTATAGACCAAGTATTTATTAGTTATTACTCGATATAATTAATATTTTAAGAAGTAACAAAATTATATATATGCTTTTTTTAATTAATTTTAACATTAAAGAAGTAACAAAATCATATGATTTTTTTGTCAATAGTAAATCTAAAATATAGTATGATATAAAAATGAAGTTAATTTCTTTATATCTATCCCCATTTAGTTCATCGTATGAAGTATGAACTTCATAACATTTCCACAACTTTACCCTGAATGAAAACATAAAAAATGGTTAGGTATTTAATCTTTGCTCTTAAGATTAATTTTTAAAAAAATATATTTCATTTCGCAAATTTACACTAGATTATAAATTATAAGTTAGAAGTTGAATGTTATGCTATTTATTCTGAGTTGTTTATCTTTTTTTAAACTTTTATGGTATCTTAGCAGATTTATTATAATTTAATAATTAAAAAATTGATATTATTTTCAGTTGAATTTAAGAATGCATATAGTTAGTGAAATGATATAAGATTTTAATTTGATATGCGAATAAAAATTATATTTCATTAATGATAATTACAAGTAAAGTTAAATTAATAATCAAAACAATTCCATTGAGTATATAAACAGATAATAGGTGATATACATTATATGAAAGTAAATCGAATGAGAACAAAAGTAATATAAATTAAATAAGGTTTAGAAATCTAATGTTCCGAAGGACATGCATCTTCAATATCATGCCTATACATTCTCTTCTAATCACATATCTGCGTATGTATCACCTCTATAATAATTAGGTTTATTTAATATATTAATAATAAATTTTAAAATAGATCCAAAATACATCTACGTTGTTTGTTGGTGCTCATACTTGTTTTTTATGGTTGTGGTATAGTTATTTGCATTGCGGACAAAATAGGATTCAATTTTTGTGATTTAGAAGATGAAGAGTAAAAAAAAAAATTTACATCGGTGAAGAAAAGAAGATTATACCATCATAACCATGAATTATACCACACAAAGTTAAGAAGAGAGGATTACACCATTCAATGAGAACAAGATTACAACATTCCATCAAAATACATAGATCATAAAATACAGATCTCAATTTTACAAATATCAATTACAAATAACACAATAAAATCAAATTTGGTTCAACATTGATTAATGGGTTACACACGTAGATTGCTTCTAAAGAAACTCCGGCTCAGTTTAGCCAAGTTTTTATTGACTCCTTATGAGCTAGAGCCACCCACCAATGAACCTGTAGTTCCACATTCAGAATTTTTGTTGAAGTTGTACGGTGATGAGTTCATAGCTCTGCAATTAAAATAAAATAACGTGAGTTTAGACATAATAATTCCCTTGTTTAGGTTGCATATATGATGTATGAATTTAATCAAATCTACTGTCCACAAGACATGCCCTGAAATCTACCCGATAACTTCAATGTTAACTATTTACTCTACTACTCTTTGCCTAAAAAACTGTCAAAGGTTTTAAAAACACCAAATAAAAATATATCTCTATTTGATGTGCATCAGCAACAAGCAAACAACCTTGGTAATCCTTGCAGCTTGCAGAAGCCAATATCATGAAACGCAGAAAGGAATACAAGAAAGAAACCTTGGTAATCCTTGCAGAAGCCAAGAAATGAAGAAATATTTACCTTTCCTTGCGCTTCTCCAAAAACCTAGCCAAAGATGCCTTTCGGGCCTGTGGAACAGCTGCAGAAATATACCATTTTAAAAATCAAATTATGACTGCAATATCACTCAATAAGCTGAGTATGTCCACCTATTTGAAAAGAAAGAACACTGATAAAACCTTGTCAAAATATTTACAGGTTGACAGGAAATGAAATTACACAATTCAAGACGGGAAAACTAAATGCACACATATTTAGTATACACTCTGTTCAGCTAATATTGACACACTTTTCAGTCAATTTTCTCAAGCCATGTTTGACCATAAATTTCATGTAATTTATAATTAGTAATATTATCATGTGAGGTATCGTTAGATTTTTCGTACACGTACCTTCCAAATATAAATTTTTTATATGACATTAGTTATACGTAGCAAAAGTTATTAGTGATCAAACATGCCTTGAAAAATTGGCTGAACAATGTAACATAATAAATTGAATGAAGTGAGTAGGAAACTAAGACAACTACTTGTGCAAATTTATTGATGCAGTAAAAAGCTGCTTCAAGGGTATTAATTTTCATGTTTCTTGGATAGCTAAGAGTAGAGTAGCAACTAACAAAAGTAGTACTATAATTACTAAAAAAATAGTCAACCAAATACTAAAATAGTGGTGAATTTAGCATACAACAGATCAAGTTACTTGAGATTCGGGCAAAACATTCTGAAAAGAAATAACCAATCTTCCAAATATGATCCACCAAAACCATAAATTTTGCAATATGCAAAACATGTCATACCTGATGGCATCATGGCATTGGCAGCAACAGGTCCAAGAGAAACCATACGGGCTTCAACCTTTGTCAGCATGCCAGCGGGTTTAGAGGTTTTTACGTCATCGCCATTGGGAGAAACGGGATGGGATGACACGGATATAGGGCTTGAAAGGGCAGAGCTAGGCTGCATATTTAAGGTTTGGTTAACAAAAGCAGCATCTCCAGCTGCAAATTTGGAGGAAGGGGAATGAACCGGAGATCTTGCTTGCGCAAGACAACTACTTCCGGCCAGAAACATAATAGCTTGAGCCTGATAAGGTATACAGCCATAAATGAGGACTGCGAAAACTAATCACAACAGTAAATTACAGTTGATCAACAAATATGTGGGTACCTTCTCTGGAGTCATATCCTCAAAAACATTCACTGACCCTCCATAAAAGATAGTTAACTGAGTAGCGCTGTTGCAAGCTTTGGCACTGAACCTAGATGAAGGAAAGACTAGTAAGTCAATGTATCATTCATTTCCTTAATCTGTTAAGACTATAAATCTAATTAACACATACCATGGTTCAGTTGTCCCGGCCAGAAGGGCATTTGAAGAGAGAGCTGCAACAGGAACACCCCCAACAAACTGTTGCTTCGAAGCAGCACCGCCGAAGAAGTTCTGATCAGCAGCAGAAAATTGAGCCATTAGGAAAGGGCTGTTGACATCTCGCAAATAAAGTACACATGACAAATTCTTAGATCTAAGCTTACTTCAGCAGGCTGACATTTCACAAATCCAAGAGCTGAGTGGTGATCAGACACAAGTTTCGCAAGCTTCTCATCCTGGACGGACTTAAAGGGCTTAAAAGGAGGAACAGCAGACACCTTACTTGACAGCATCCATGGAGCCCCTGAAACTTGGACAAACCCTTTTCAAAAAACACCATCCTTATACAAGGCAAATAATTAATTTCACAAAAAGGCCTTTATATTGACGATAAGAGATAGGCACTGTTCTTTTCGAACTGATCTGAACTGAAATCTGTACAATTCAATACTGAACATACCTTAAAAGCTAAACTAAGCATAATTCAGTAGAATTTCCTAACCAAGATCAGTAATTAAATTGAAAATCTATAATTCGCGCGAACTCACCAGAGGAGTCTTTGAAGCCTTCAACTGCTTCTTCCTTGACCACAGCAACAGAATCCTTTCTAGAATTTAAGCCCATAAAGTCTCTCTCCATCATAAATTCAAATTGAGAAAGTAAGGTAGATAAACAACAGAATCCCAGAAAACAAAATCCCTATTCACGCACTCATGCTCTTGTAGAGCAATAGCCAAACTCAGAGGCAAGAGGGAAGGAAGGAGAGGGGAGAGAGAAACAATGAGAGGAGGGAATTTTATAATAGCTTTTTAAGGTAGTCGAGTGTGTATACGTATGTATATGTATTATTCTCTAACCATCTCAACAGAATATTTTAACGTTTATCAAGAAATTTGTTTAATGGTTAATATGTTTAATTACTTATAATAGTAAAAAATAAAAAAATATTTTAAGTTAGTATATATCATGACAAATTCAATAATATCACATATAATATCACATATAGTAATATTTTCACTTATATATTTACTCAAATATGTAATTAAATTTTAATAAAAAATAGTAGAAAAGAGTAAGTGTGCATTTGGGACGGAGGGAGTATGTGTGTGCGTGTTGTATTATAATCCACGCAAGAGGATATGTTGTTGCTGCTTCTAAATTCAGCAAATTTCGTCAGGTTTTCTTTCAATTGAAAATTATTGCAAATGCCACCACATGGGAAAAGGTTTGGCATGCATTCAATTCTCGACACCCTTCTCTCTTACTAGCTTCCTTTGATGTCCTATCTCTTAAATTCTCTCCTTAAAAGTCTCTCAATTTGCTAGCTCAAGGATAATGAATACGACTGTACGAATTCATATTACTAAATCATTACTTAATTAGTAATGTGTGTAGATGATCTATTATTGTACATATTGACTTATCTTTCAGTACACAATCAATGTGTGACATGTGTAACAATATTATTTAGAGTAAAGTGTTAAAATAATTGTACCTTTTGATTAAAAGTGTGAATATAATCTTGCAATTTGAGAAAATGTCAATCTAACCCTGAACTTGGTTGACTTTTAAGGCAGCGGCTATTTAGCCGAAACACGGTGAAATGATGATTTCACCCTTGGTTTTAAAAAAGAAAATTCAATAAATGTGAAAAGACTAAACTGCTCTTTTCCCTTATTTCCTTTTCCCTAATTTCCTTTTTTCCATCGTCCAAAACCTTATTTCCACTTTCTTCTTCTACGGAAAACGTCGCTGCTTCTAACTCTCATTCACCTTCTTCTTCAATGGATAACACCACTGCTCCTAACCCTTATCCACCCCTCTTTGAATTTAATGGCAATGGATTTTAACGTGAGTAGGCGAGCAGGCAAACAACGGCAGGGGATCAGCGGATGTGGGGGGGAGCGGCTAGGGTTCCGCAGCGGTGATGTTGTGTGTGTTAATCGGAGGTGGGGAAAGAGCGGCGGGGATAGAATTTTTGGGTATGAGTGGTGGTGCTTGAGCGGGACGAGTAGGGCGAGGGCTACAGAGACATTGGGGGACAACGACGGTGGGGTACGACGGCAGGGATGGCGATGACGGAAGAGTCTTCGTTTTCATTCACTGTTGGCGTAGCACCAGCGAGGATAGGGTTTTGCAGTGGCACTGCTGGCATGGCTTCATTTTTTTCTTCATTCTAGGGCTAGGATTTCGCTGCGCGGCTAGGATTCCACAGCGGTGGGTTTTGTTTTCGTCTTCGTTCTGGGGTTAGGGTTTAGCGGCGGCATTGTCGGCAGCTTTGTCTTTGTCTTCATTCTGGGGCTAGGGTTATGCAAGTGGTGGTGTGGTGATTCGGTGATGGGCGAGGGTAGATGGAGAGTTGGGATGTGGAGAAGATGATGGAAGCACTGGTGAAGAGAGTTAGCGGGAGGCATGGGCAGGGGTGGAGGTGGCGGTGTAGTGAATTGGTGGTGGGAGAGAGCAAGGGGAGATTTGGGATGTGGGGAGGGTGAGGGAATCAGCACTAAATGGAGATGGCTATATTGGCTGGTGAGAAAGGATTGAGATTTCCGGGGCGGTGAAAGTGGCAGTGGCGGACGGGGCACGGTGGAGGTGGATTGTGAAGAAGAGAAAATAAGGGTATAATGGGTATTAAATTTTCAACTTTAGTATAAGGGGTATTTTGGTCATTTCAGTCTTTGGTCAATGCTTGAATTCTTTGGGTCAATGCCAGAATTAGGTAGTTTGGCTAATTGGGATAATTTGATCAATAGTTAGGGTTAGATTGGCACAATTGGCAATAAGTTCGGGTTAGATTGACATGTTCTCAGTTTTATTGGCACTTTCAGCCAAAAGTTTGGTTTATAAATGTATTTTCCCCTATTAATTATTGTGCAAACGTGGACAGAAATTGATCACATGTCACACAGTGAAAATATATAGTGAAAGAGATTGATCATGAGCTATGATATTGATACGAATATCAAAATGGCATTCAGTGTTTGGAGTAAATTTATAATTTCAATACGTGGAAGGAGTACATGGTGTGCATGAAAAACATGCCCAAGAAACATTTGACTATGATTTTCAGGAAAGCCTAGAAGACTTTGCCAAGAATACACAATACTCTTTTTCCCAGAGGGTTTTTTTAATGAGATTGTGTATACATATGAAGATGCATGTTTAAGATGGTCAAATGCAGAAAACCTAGCAGAAACCCAGAAGAAAGAAGCCATGATTTATAAATGTATAAATTATAAATTTATAAATCCTAACATTTGGCCACATTAGCATGGTAATAGGTATATTTTTTATTGAATTAAAATAGTTAGATAGCTGGTTAATTTGTTAGTTAGCTACTTAGTTGGGAAGTTGATTTGAGCGAGAATTTACTTGTGTAATTCGGCATTGATTAGTAAATTGCAGTCGAGATTTAAATTATGTTAGAATTAGATTAGGACATTTAGTTGTAGTTATTTTAGAACAAGAAGACCAATCCTGTTTGAACTAGATTTCTGCAGAATCCTGTCTTCTTTGGTTGTTGCCGATTTTCATCCTCTAAAAAGGATGATGGCCGAATTTTATACCAATCTTTTATCAATCATATATTCAGAATTTTGAGTCATTCTCATTATTTTTATTGTCTCTTAACCCTGCGGGCTAGT
>JAULKM010000013.1:9734479-9755072 GCA_032355605.1 Rubia tinctorum
ACAAACTTGTATTTCCATGGTACAAATACAGGGCGTGATTAAGTAAAATACAGGGCGTAGTATAGCAATTCACTAAATTTATGGACCAACCACTTTTCCTGAGACTTTATTAAAATAACATGGATTACCACTTACACCCAGGAGTCAGTGGTGAATTCATTATTCATTTTTCATTTTTCATTTTTCTATAAACCATCAATGACGAGTTATGAATACACTTCAGAAGGGTTTCGAGTCCATGAAATTCTTCACGAATTCTCTTCTCGCAACAAATTTCATAAAACATTTAGATACTACATTTTGTAAGTTTGATCCGATGTCAGTTCTTAAGACATCTAGACAAACCATTTTACCATCCCATGTATTTATTAAGCCCGTATTATATTCTTGATTTATAATCTATATTTTTATAAAATATAGATTTGTCCAATTCAATTACTTCCTTCGTTCTCTAAATATTGACACATTTTCCTCTTTTATCTAATCTTTTAATATTGGCCCATTCAGTTTTTGGTAAAATTAAGATTGTTTTCATTCACTCAATTCACTTTTTACCATCTCAATACAATGTCCTTCACTCATTTTACTTTTTTTTAATTAAAAAAAGTTCATTGACTTGATGGAAATATTTAAGGACCGGAGGAGTACTCCATCCGGTTCACTAACATTGGTTAATTTACTTTTGACATTTGAATTTAGGAAAGGTAGAATTTGTGGTGGAGGATGTATTAAAAGAGTAAAATAAAAATTCAGTGAAAAAAATAATCTAAAATTTGTATAAAAAAATTGAGCCAATGTCATTGTTGTAGAAGCGAGGGAGTACATAACTTTCAAATATTCTTCGAATCCTGACTGTACTTAAATTATTTAGAAATGGGTAAATATATACTCCAAAATTGGCAATTGCTGATGGAACGGAGTTGCCAATAATGGCATATCCACACGTGAGAAGGCATATCCACACGTGAGAAGGCTTATCAATGATTGGGTAAAACGAACCACGTCAGACGCACGATTGGTTGGTTTAGTTGGGCCTGTTAGCTCAATTACTTAATTGGACCATGTGTCGAATTCACAGCCCTGCAATCCATACAATTTCTCATTTCATAAAACTCAAATTGTATTTTGTTTGGATGTGTAACATTTTTTTAAATTTGACACAATTTTTTCTTATACCGAGATTCCTTTAGTTGTATCTACCATATCTATTTTTTGTTTTTTTTCTAAATTCAATTTCATCCACTCATAGTCTTATTAGCGACTTTGTGAATCGCTTGTGATCGCTTAGAGCTCCTCTTCCAACAATAAGTACTCCCAACGCGTCGACCACACGTCCTAGCATAGCTTTTCCTTCCCCAATCTTCTTTTCTTGTTTACGAAACCAAGCGCTTTCGTACCTAGAAGAGTGTACTTGGGTCTAGGATCTCTGGTCTTGAAGATCGTCTTCTTAGCTTAGAGGAATCGAAAGCGCCACTCATAGAAGCCCGACAGTTAGCATCCTCCCCTTTCTCCTGAAAAGTTGAAGCAGAAGTGGATTCCCCCATTGGTGGATTGGATTAAAAAATAAAGTCCGCTCTCTCTTAAAAGAATCAATTGAAACCCTCTAATTGTTTCTGCCAGACCATAGGGGTGATCTATGCATAGTCATTCCAGGTCCACGCATGTTGGAGATGGTTGTTATAAAATTGATGTAACCTAAAATGGTTGAAACACCAGATAGACGAAGACTAGAAATTGCTAAATCAACTGCTCCTTCAGAATGGCTGGTAATACCACTTAAGGGCGGATAGACCGTCCACCCAGTTTCGCTACCTACCCCCTGTTCTTCCAGGTTATAAGGTGCTCTTAGAGAGGACAAGAAGCAGAAGAGAAGCTAACTCACAGGTTTAATTTCTTCTTTCCGTATTACCTTATTCAGATAAGATTCTTCATTGCACGAACGAACTAAGAAATCCGCTCGTTCCTTCTAAAGACTAGGCTTTTGGGGGCGTTCTGTAGCGATCTTATCAAGGAATTGGGATAACCACCCTAGCGCGCTCGCTGTCTCCTGGCTCTCCTGAGAGTGGCTCTTCACCTCTATAGCCTTCTATCAATGCCAAAGCTCCTATGAACGAAACCAAGAGGGATGACTGAGAACTGGAATTAAGTTGGAGAATAAAATCCTTCGTCAGCATATGGTAAGCAATCTTTGTGGGTCTATTCCCTTCTTTTCTTTAGTGTTCAAGGAGATGCCGTTAGCGTCTTTCTTCTATTACTTAAGTCTGGTTAGAGATTATAAAAACATTATATAGGAGTGGGTCAAATTTACAGGTCAAAACGTAATTCATTTTCTCTCGGGGTGAAACCTTCATAAAACAGAAAACCCTCCACCTCTATTGTAGCGCCTTTCGCCGCCGCTGCCATCGGATTCCGCTATCGGTGCTACTTAATGAAACCCAACTGGACCACAAATTAAAAGGAATCATTGATGCAAAATTGGTGATAATTGATGTGTATCAGAGTGCACATATATCAGATGCAAAATTTGAGCTTAAGTTTCCTACAAACGAGAGGATTCAGAGATTGAAACGTGGTGACCAATTTCTCCACCGCTGCTAATATGTGTGGAGTTTCCTGGGCAAGGCAGAGATAATTATGGAGGACGGCGGCGAGGATGATGTAGGCGGCGGTGAAGGCAAACTCATGTTCAAACGGTGAAGACGGTTTCCAAACGGCGAAACGGGTTTCAGAGAAAGAAAACGGGTCGAAGATGAATAGATTCGGTCAGTGAGTCAATTTTTAAAATGGGCCAGATTTTCACTTGAGTCTGTTATTTAAAACTCACACCTACTTAATAACAATAAAAAATATTTTAAAAATCAAATTAAAACATTCACATATCAAATTAAAATGGTTAAACATCAAGTAATATAATAGAATAAACTTCAAATTAGAATAGTGAATTATTATATAAAAAGTAAACAAATTAGATAAACATCAAATAAAAACACTAAACTAGACATCAAATTAAAGACTACGTCTCTTGAAATACGGTCTTTCCATAAGTCATGGAAACACCAAGGTTTAAAGTGTAAATTAGAATAAATGAAGATAAAATTTTCGGGTTGTATGAACCGGGTTATAAACTTTATAACTACTACACGTTGCATACTAAAACTTTAATATTGCAACAAAGATCTTTTACCTTTTATTATTCTAATTAAACCCCGTCTTTCCATAAGCCTACAGAAAGATCGCCTTTCCCAAGATTTCACCCAAATTAAAATAGTTCAACATCAAATAAAAACATACTGAATTATAGTTAAACATCAAATAAACACTTAATATACACATCATATTAAGATAGTTAAACATCAAATGAATATGCCAAAATACATTTTAAACTAAAAATAGTTTAAAACAAATAAAAATACTAAAAATTAAATTATAATTAAACATCAAAATAAATTCTAAATATACACATCAAATGAAAATAGTTAACATCAAGTAAATACACTAAAATATATTAAATTAAATAAAAATATTAAAAATATTAAAAATTCAAATTAGATCAATGATGTGGTAATTCACCCAAGCAAAGTATTTGTTTTCCAACACGAAGTATTGTCTCCTGCAAAAAAAATCCCGGAAGTGATTCCGAGGAAAAGGCTCCGGTGATCAAGTCGGTCTCTTCCTTAGAGAATTAGGGTTTCTCGGTCCTTCAGTGTTACTCTCTCTTTATTTATAGATGTTTGCAATCGTGGTTCCGTATTGCTCGCATCTGAGATCGTGGGTTGCATCCTGATTCCTACAACCTTAGTTTGTGGTTAACCCACCAGACGTGGTTCGACCGTCTGATATAGTGGGTTGCATCGTGGTTCCTACGATCCCGGATCGTGGTTAACCTATCATACGTGGTTCCGCCTTTATCGGTTTGCGGTCTAGTTTCAGAGAGAGCTCCATCTTTTTCGGTTCGTCAATGATGTGGTCATTGGTCTTGACGATTGAGTATTAGGCTGGGCCTACAGACAAGTAACCCCTATATTGTGAACTAGGTATACACCATAAGCCCCCTTAGCCATGAAGTCTAGTAAATACATAGCGATGACTTTCTACTTCATCAGTATTTTTTGAACTGTTGTTATGCGAACTCATGAAGCTATGGCAACATGTTCGCTTTTAAGATAGCTAACATTGTCTTTGCAAAGTATTAGTTGCTTCTTGCCTTGTAATACTATGTTGTTCATGCTCTCGCTATTGAAATTTAAATTTCAAATTCAGATTTTATTATATCCGCTATACTTGTAACTAATTTAGTCGTTTGAGATTTCGCATGATTCCTTCCTCCTCATTCGCTGTATTGTTCCAAAATTCTTTCTCACGCCGTTGTGTCTTCCCATTTATAAATGCTTCGATTATGATGATTTGATTTTGTCAACATTAAATGCATTGCGTGTGCTTATTTCCCGCCGGCTTCATGTATTCCTAAAAAGGTGAGTTGCTTTTTGGCGGACAGTAATCATTACCTTCCTTGTCCAATTTGACTTCTCCTGCCTTTTTAATTTCGTAACTTTATTTCCTTAGTCATTTATCTTCTTCATCTTCTTATTCTTTCCTTTTTTATTGCTCTAGTTCTTCGCTGGTGTTCATCAAATCGTAAGTTTTTCTCTTTTCCGATCTTCCTTTGTAGAGCGATACTTGCTTGTGTGTTTTTCCTTTTCGCTATTGTAGTAGCTTTATTTCCGAACCCTAATCTAGGGTTTTTTTATTAAGTTTCTTCTTCTCTGTTTTTCGTCTTGATATACTCTATGTTTGCTTGAATTTGCCCCTTTTTTTACTTTCTGTAACTTTCAATAGATTAGTTTTTATGTGGATCTTAAGAGTTCTCAATAGTTCAATGTATACCTCTAACATTGCTGAGCCGTCAGTAAAAGAAGTCCCTGCTGACAATATCGATTCCAGGGAGGATTCCGACCATCCTGTTGGTTCCTCCGCCATTAGCAGTATCATTTCTGATTATCACGTAGAATGTCTTAAGGATAATTATCTTTCTCTCTCTTCGTATGAACTTAGAGCCCCTGAGGCTTTTGAATGTTTTTGTACCCGTCCCTCTGGTTTTATCTTCTGTTATTTAGATTACCTTAAGTTTGGGTTAGCTTTTTCGTTACCTCAACATGTTCTAGAATTACTTTATCATTACCGGGTTGCGTTATCTCAGCTTCATCCTACAGCTATTTCAATTTTTGTCGTCTTCTACCATGTGTGCTAAGTGGCTAAAGTTCCTTTTCCATTAACCTGTTTTCTATCCTTTATCAGCTTCGTAAGGTGAAGAACTCGTGTGATGAATTCACCCTTTACTCGATTATTCCATCTATTGAGTTTGTTAATGGATTCTCTAATAGTTGTGGGGTGCGGCTTAAAAAGTTTATCTTTCTAAAAACTGGTAATGAGAATCAACAATCTTTTCCAGTTTGGAATTCCAAAGTTCCTAAATCAAAACCTCCCGAGGTGGTGGCTCACCTTAATTCTAAGTCCGAGGTTGTTTTGAAACTCAGCAAACATCGGATGTTTCTTCACAATGCTGATACTGTGAGCGAAGGTGTTTACTTGTCACTATTTTGTTGTTTTTTCTTCTCTCCTTTTTTTGTTCTATTTATTTATCTCCTACTGTTCTTATTGTCTTGTTGTTTCCATGTGCTCTTTTGACTTTCTTGTTCAAATTGTAGACATAGATTTAACCAAGCGTCCTGTTGATAAAATAAATTTCTCCGATGATGAAGATGAACATCCTGAAGAGATGGCTGTTGAAACCCATGAAAAATAATTTCTTTTGTTTCTTCAGACAAAGGGACCGAAGTTGGATCTCAACTGAAAACTTCTGACGCTGCCACTAAATAAGGTAGGAGATCTTTTCACACGATACTCATGATACTTCTCGAAGAAAGAAGCACAAGGAGGCAATGGGTGGATCCTCTCATACTTCGGAGCGTCCTTAGAATAAAGGACGCATTAGCCATTCCCACTCCAAGCCTCCACCGCGAAGGCATGACTTCATGGTGGAAGGAACAATTTCTGCTACTCTATCCAAACTGTCTCTTCATGAGACTATGGCTGTGGTATGTTCTTATATTTATATTTTTGTTTTTAACGTTTTATGTGTTCTTTAATTTTACAATTCCTTATTGTGATATCTAACCTCCATACTTTCTTGTATATTTTCTAAAATTAGGTTGGTGAGAGTCTACAACTCATCAGCGAGCGAGTTGCTGAGTTCGCTAAAGGGAAAGGTTTGCTTCCGGAGAAATGGAAGGCAGATGAGGCAAAGTGCACTACTTTGAACGCCTCTATGAAGTTAGCTGAAAAGCTTGCGCAATCAACTGAGGCTCGTGCTCTGGCCGTTGAGAAGGAAGCAAATAGGTTGCAGTTTGAGCTGGAGAAGATGTCGAGTAACAGTCCTGCTTCGCCTTCGTACCCCAGGTCCTTGTTGACTGATTGGTGAAGAAGAAATCCTTTTATGCTTTATCTAAAGAAATCTCCACTTCCGCTCGCAAGGTTGGGTATGTCAAGGCTTTGGCTAAGTTACGGAGTTTGAACCCTACCGTGAAGATTCAGAATTTTCCTAAGCTGGCTAACGTGGAGAAGGTGCTCGAGAAGTAGAAGGATAATCTTAAGCAGGGTTCCTCCAATAATTTTTGATGGTGGTTACCCTCATGCGCTATTATCTCACCTTGTCAGTCTGCCTCGTCTGCCTTCTGTGGCTGAATTGAAAAAGTGCGAGTTTGATTACTTAGAGGATCTACCTTTTGGTTACCAGTCTTCTGATGTTGCTGTTAACCCTAATGTGAACATGATTTCTAAGGCCAATGCTAACGTTAAAGGCTATGTGAGGACTGAGGTTCCTGCCCAGGGTGCGAGTAAGGATGAAGGCGCTACCCTTGTTTAGACTTCTCCTATTCCTCTTTCTAATGTTAGTGGATCTTAGTGCCATTGAATTTTATTTGTAATTGATGAGAATATGTTGATGTATGTCTGTACTATTTGTACTCTTATGGGTATTAGCTTTGAATCACTCCTAAAATTTTGTCGAGTTCTTATTTTATTTATTCATGTGTAGGATTTTGATATTTTGTTTGATCCAAAGTTTTTGAAAAACCTCTACTATTTGGGTTCTGATGTCCATTTTCATGGTATCTCTGGGCATCTGCCAACTTTCTTTGGTCCTATTGAGGTGGGCGAGGCAAGTCCATCCTTATTCGCGAAATATTTTGCGATTGTTTCTGCTAATCATTTTTCTAATTTAGAATCTATTCCCTTGTGCCTTGGATGGCAGCTTCCTTCTTCTTCATCCTCCTCAACTTCTTTTGCAACTTGCCCATGTAGTCAGTTTGAACCCGAAGGCTATAATGCTGAATATGTGGACAAGGATATAGTTCGTAGCTTGGCTGATCTCGAATTTGTTGGTGTGTATATTCGTTCGCTCCATCTTCTTCCCCGTGTTTATGAGTGGACAGTATGTTTGGGTATTCGCCTAAAGTATATGTTACTTGGTATCCATGATCTTGAAGTTGGATGGACGAAGACTTTAAAGGATACTCAAGATTCTGTCCACGATCTGATTTTTTTTGGTGAACAGAACAATCTTATTCAGTGCCAACAACTGAGCATGGTCAGAATTCTTCGTCAGCAGGAGGACGCTAAGAAGTTTGCTTCCAGCAAGGCTAGTGAAGCTCATCAAAAGACTCTGATCATTGATAAACAGTTTTCTCGCATTCACGATCTACTGGAGCTATTGAATAAAAAGTAGAATGACTGTGATCATTTCTCTTCTTCTGCAGTCAGGTGGCAAAACAAATTTGACAAACAGTTTTCTATAAACACTCAGCTTCGTAGTGAGAATAAAGAGCTTCGTGTTGAGTGTACTCGTTTGGACTCATGTGTGCTTTAGCTTGAACAAACTTTCATTGAATACAAGGACCGGCTTCAAGCCCTTCCGTTCTCATCCCATCGGTCTACTGGTCGTGGGGACCTGGCGATGAGTATTGGCAGGCAGAGAATTAACTTTTCAGAAACTGTTAGATCTCACATTCTCCTAATTAAAGAGGAGGTGACAAATTCAAAGGCTGTGAATACGGATTATCAAGATACTATTGACATTATGATCGTGCAGCTTGATCATGAGGAATTTGGACCTATAACTGATTTAGTGCGTACTATGCTAAGCATATTTATCATATGGAACAAAGGGGTTTTACTCGGCATCCTTCCTACTTATACATGAAATGGCGTTATCACAAGATGGTAGAAGATGAACAGGAAGCTTAACAATGTCATCGTGAAGCTGAGCAGTATCATTGCAAAGCTGATCCACCTCGTCGTTATGTTGTTTCCTTGTCCTCTGGATCATGCCACTCATCTAGGCATTGATAGTTTGTTTTTCAAAAACTTCGGAGTTGTACTTCACACTAGTATTTGTAATTTTGTTTTTGTTGTTATATCTAAACACTACGTGTTATGATTTTTATATTTTCTTTCATTCGCTTACTTATGCATTCGACATCGTTGCGTTTTACTTTTCAAAGACCTATAACTTATGTTGTTGGTATTGCTGGCATACTTATCTATTTTTCAATATCTATAGATTGCAACATTAAGAATCTTCATTTTGCGAGCTTGCAAGATCTATTGATTGTTTATGCCGCGGTTATGGGTATATCAACCATTTTGTAAGATCTATAGCTTGCTTCTTTGAGTTTGTGAAGTTCTAAGATCTATAGCTTAGAAATTTGGAATTTGTTTCTTGCGAACTGCAAGTGCTGCTGCTTGGTTTGTTCGCTGTTTTGTAGGCATATATGCTTGTGTACAATATCTATAACTTGCGAAAATAGGATTGCGACATTATTAGATGTAAATCTTGCCACATCGAGAAGTTGTAAGTTGTTTGTTTACTTTTGACGAAGCTCAATTATGTTCAATTTTCCACAGTTGGGTATTATTCAGAGAATGAAGATAATGAAAAGTATATTGCTCCCCAGGATGCACTTTTTTATATTTAATATATACGGATGCGATAATATAACTTCGAAATGAAAACAAGGATGAGAAAAAAACCAATGATCATCTCATGGCCTCCATACATTTGGGTTTTTCCTACCCTCCTCCATGGATGTTAAACATAGATTTTTCTAAGATTGATCACATGTCAGGTGTTAGGGACACTATTTCCATCCACTCTCTCTAGCTCATAATAATTGGAATGGTGTGCTTTTACTATCTTGTACGGGCCTTCCCATTTTGTGCTTAGTTTTCCTTTTTCTTCCGCTATGATCGCTTCATTCTTTCGCAGTACGAAGTCGCCAATTTGGAATTGCATCTTCTTGACCTTTTGGTTGTATGCTCTAGTCATCTCCTCTTTATACTTCACCTCTGTGATCCCTGCTCGCTGCCTCTTTTCTTCAAGTTCATCCAATTCTAGTCTCATCATTTCAGGATTATCGTTCTCCTTATACACCTGTACTCGAAGGCTCAAATTTTTTATTTCCACCGGTATTACTGCATCGTGACCATAAACTAAACTATATGGCATTTCTCCTGTTAGTTGTCAAACGCTTGTTCTATACTACTACAAGGTATTGGGTATCTCATCCACCCAACCAGCTCGCTTCCCTTCCAATATTTTTTGTATCCTTTGAACTATAGTCCTGTTGGTGACTTCCACTTATCCATTGCCTTGGGGATGAGCTACAGAGGTGAATTTCTGAGTAATCCCTAACTTCGAGCACTATTCAGTAAAGACTCCGCTAGTGAATTGTGTTCCATTATCCGAAACGATAGTTTGCGGCACCCCAAAGTGGCAAACTATGTTCTGCCAAATAAACATTCTTGTTAACTCCGCTTTACTCTTCCTAGTTGCTTCTCTTCCACCCATTTGGTGAAGTAGTCAATTGCCACAATCCAGAATCTCGCACATCCAACACCTTTTAGGAAAGGTCCAACCAAATAAATTCCCCATTTATCGAATGACCATACCCTGTAAACTCTTATTAAGCTAGCCTCTGGTTAATGCAATATTTGGGCATTAATATGGAAGCTTCTACACTTAAATATGAAGTTATATGCATCATTGAACATAGCTGGCCAATAGTATCCTGCCCGAATTATTTTCTTCGCAATTGTTCGGGACCCCTGATGTGTTCCGCATAGACCTTCGTGTACTTCCTTCACGATCTCTTATTCTTGAAATTGACCTACGCACTTTATTCATGGAGATAGGAAACGTTTCTTGTACAGGACTCCTCCTTCATAAACGTAATGCTGGGATCATAGTTTCAACTTTCTAGCTTGCACCTTATCTGTTGGCAACTTTCCTTTTTCAAAGTAATCTATTAACAGTATTATCCAGTTTACTTTTTCTATTTGAACCGTTGAAATGGGTTTTTTTATCTCTGTGCTTCTGCCTATAATAACTTCCACTTTTACATCCTTATGTTCGACTAGTGAATCAAACCCGACTGTTGCTAGCTTACTCAAGGCATCTGCCTTTGTATTTTCACTTCTTTGTACATGCTGGATATCAAAATATTTGAGTTGAGTGGTAAGTTGACGAACTCTCCTTAAATAATTTGCCAATTTTTCTTCTCGTACTTCGTAGTCTCCTCTAACCTGCGGTACTACTATCCGTGAATCACTAAAGTTCTGAACACTTTTGACCTTCATACTTATTTTAAGGTCTAAGACGTATATTAATACCTCATATTCCTCTTCGTTGTTGGTGAGTGGAAAGGTTAAACAAAGTAAATATATGTGCTCCCTTCCTTCCTTGTTAGATACACCATCTACGAACAGTTTCCATGTGACATCCACCTACTTGGACTTATTTTTGTTAACTCCAAGGTCCCGCTGGTCCTTTGTGTCTTACTCATCTTTGCTCGTCATTTATGCGATGAAGTCTGCTAAGGCATGTGCCTTGATTGCGGTTTGTGGTTGGAACTGGATTTCATATTGCCCCAACTCGAGACCCACTTGGTCATCCTACCGGATGCTTCAGGTTTTCTAAGAATGTCCTTGACTGGGTGATCAGTGTATACAACTATTCCATGACTCTGGAAGTAGGTTAGTAACCTTCTTGTTGAGTATACTAAGGCTAGGATTAATCTCTCAACCGGCATGTACGCTCTTTCTGCACTTTGCAATATTCCACTGATGTAGTATACTGGTATATGTTTTTGGCCTTCTTGCCATACTAAAACTGAACTGACTGCGTTCTTTGAAACTACCAAGTATAGATATAAATTTTCTCCTGGGATTAGTGAATTCAATGTGTGCAGCTCTTGGAATTGTCCCTTTAAAGAATCGTATGCTTTTTTACTTTCTTCATTCCAGCTAAACTTCTTTATTTTCTTCAGGACTTAGAAGAGTGGAAATTTTTTCTCGGCTACTTTTGAAACGAATCTGCTGAGTACTGCCAAGGATCCCATTAATATTTTCGGTGAAATCTATGCACATTCTCCATCTTGAATCCATTTTTTTCACCATCACTGGGTTCGCTAACCACTTCGGATATGTTACTTCCCTCGGTATATCAGCTTGAAGCAAAGTTGTGACTTCTTCTTCGATTGCTTTGTGCCTATCACTAGCGAAACTCTGTTGCTTCTATTTGGCTGGTTTAATTGAATCACTAATGTTCAAGGAATAGGTAGTGATTTCAAGGTTAACTCTCCCCATGTTCTGTACACTCCACGCAAATGTGTCCTCATGACTTCGTAAGATTCTTATTACCTTTTATTTCTCCAAATCGGGAAGATGCTTCACAATTTTGATGCACTTGGAAGTGTCTTCATCATCCAGAGCGACAACTTCAATCTCTTCTCCCAGGTCTACTGCTGACTCGCGCTGCTTGAATAGGCTGCTATCTGAGACAGCGCTGACTATCTTGGTTTGCTCTGAGATTTTCCCTGCTTTCATCGAAATGACCATACACTGCCTCGCCATTTACTGGTTTTCTCTTATCGTTGCGATTCCGACTGGAGTCGAAAACTGAGACCATATTGCATTCGCTGCGTTCATCCAGGGTCTTCCAATGATGGTACCGAATGGACTTGGAGCGTCCATAACCACAAAATCACACATGATGGTGCAGTTTCTATCACTTTTGCCAATGGTAATAGGCAGTTGTATGTTGCCTAATGGTGTTTTTGCTTGTCCTGTAAATCATAAAAGTGAGAATGTTAACATTTTTAGATATGTCCTCTTAAATCCTAGCTTATCAAAGAATTCAAAAAACAGGATTTTGACTGCTCTTCCATCATCCACAAACACTCTATGAACTGTTGCGTTTCTAATTTTAGCAATTATAACCATTGGGTCATTATGTGGCGAGGCATTGGGGACTACATCATTTTCGCTAAATGTGATTGCTTCGTCTAGACAAAGCCTTTTGTCGGTAGGCTCTTGTGGTGGAGAATATCTGGCCTTAGCTTTCCAAGCATTATTGGATAAAAATTTAGTTGACCCATGTACAGACATGATCACCCTTTCTGGAGCCTCAGTCATTGTATCCTCATCATACTCCACCACTGCTATCATCTTCTGACTTTTGCCCTGTATATTTGTTATGCCCTGGTTTTTTTCCGCGAAGATCCCTGCCATATTGGCTTCATTATACCGGCTTCCTCCCTCTTCTTTCTCGTATTGGCTCAAATAGCCGCTCCTCAGGTTTTTCTCCATTTGCCTCCTCAGATATCTACAGTATTCGTTATCATGGCTATAGTCTTTTTGGAAGGCACAATAGTACTCAATGGATCTTTTATCAGGGGTGCTATCATTGGTGCTGATTCGCGGGATAATTCCCTATATGCTTTCCATATTTCCTTTCTTTACTTTTCCAAGGATGTCTCTTGGAATGATGCGTCTTGCATCCCCGATTATCTTACCTTAAAAGGGATGTTTCCTCTCCCTTTCTTTATAAACCCCTTATGTGTATCTTTCATCATTCTCTTCTCGCCTCGCTCCTGCTGTATCTTGTGGTTGTTTGCTTCTTCTGTTCTCACATGTTGCTCAATATCTTCTGCAACTCTCTTGGGTTTTTAGGCATTTTTTGTGAGCTCTTTATAGAACTCTCCTGAACGCATGACCCTGTAAATGCGCTCAAAGAGGATTGGAACGACAAGTCTCGAACTTACAAACTTTCTGTGACGAACCGATTGTGGTATATAGCAAGGCTCTCGTCACTTCGATGAGCTATGTTGTTTAGGCCTGCAATTGTTTTGGTGAACTTTTGCTTCTGGTATAAATGACCTAAAAATAAATATGAAAACTGTGACCAAGACTTAATACTTCCTTTTGGAAAGTCCTCATACCATGTGATCGTTGTTCCTGATAAGAAAACCGGGAAGGCCTACCATACCAATTCGATTTCTGCATCGCGAAATCTTATGCTGTTGCGATATGAGTACAGGAATTCCTTCGGATATGTGGTTCGATCCTAAATTTTAACATATAGAGGAAGTTTGACATTTTTTTGCACCATAAAATCTCAAAGATGAGATGCCAATTGTGATTTGTCTTCCTCGTCATTTGCCACTATCTCCTTTAACTCATCTTCGTACATCAGAGTCTCGTGCCCTTGGTTTTGTATTTTATTCACCCTGGGGATTTTGGCTTGAGTATATTTAGGAATTGGTTGTATAAAATTTTCCTGTTTGCTTCAAGGAACGCTGAGAAGGCTCTCCTTTCCTTTTCTTGGTTTGTGTTAGGAGATTCTGCCTCCTCCTCCTCATTTTTTGTATCTTCCTTATTATTTTATTTTTCTCTGTTGGGAACATATGTTTTGTTCAAACTGGGATTCATGCTCTTGTTGCGTCCAACCATTTGTTCTTGTGTCTTATGGTTGTTGCTTCTCTCACTTATGGTGAACACCATAATTTACCTGAATGATCTTGGAACAAACAATTTTTTATCCCCACAGACGGCGCCAAATAATGTGGTAATTCACCCAAGCAAAGTATTTGTTGTCCACCGCGAAGTATTGTTTCATGCAAAACAAATCCCGAAAGTGAATCCGAGGAAAAGGCTCCGACGAACAAGTCAGTCTCTTCCTTAGAGAATTAGGATTTCTCGGTCTAGCTTTACTTACCTCCTTCAGTATTACTCTCTCTTTATTTATAGATGCCTGCAATCGTGGTTCCGTATTGCTCGCATCTGAGATTGTGGGTTGCATCCTGATTCCTACAACCTTGGTTCGTAGTTAACCTACCAGACGTGGTTTCGCCGTCTGAGATAGTGGGTTGCATCGTGGTTCCTAAAATCTCGGTTCGTGGTTAACCTATCAGACGTGGTTCCGCCTTTATCGGTTCGTGGTCTAGTCTCAGACAAGTCTCCGCCTTCTTCGGTTCGTCGATGATGTGGTCATTGGTTTATGGCGATTCGGTATTGGGTTGGGCCTACAGGCCAATAACCCCTAGATTGTGGGCTAATTTTACACTAATTAAAGTAATTAAACATCAAATGATAACACTAAAAAAACTTAAAATATATATAAAAAATCTAATGATAACACTAAAAAAACACATCAAAATAATTATAGTTGAACTATATAATAAAAACACTAAAATATACATAAATTTAAAAAAATACGATAATACTCGTAAAAATAGAATAGATAAACATCAAACCAATACACTAAAATTGGGTAAAAAACTTAAATACACATAAAGTTTAAAACATCAAGTGTCACGTCAAAATGTGACACTGACATCGAAAAATTAAAAAAAATGGTATTAAAATTTTAAAAACAAATTTGCACCCTTGAAACATCAAAAAAATACTCAAAATAAAATATAAATATTTTCAAAAAAATAAACATCAATATCAATTTTTAAAAGAACTCGCTAAAAAACCAACACATCAATCAAAATGAAAGTATAAATTACAAATTAAAATTTAAGTTAATAAAATATCACTAACTAGTGTCAACATTTATAAAGTGTTAAAAAATAACATGAAAACACGAGATTTACAATAAAGATCAAATTTAAAATTTAAAACTTAAAACACATGATTTCAGTGAAAAAAAGCATATGAAAAATATCACACGGTTGGGTTGAAACATCAAGTACCTGGAAAAAAAATCAAGTATGGTAGTAAAAACATGTGCATTGCGTGGAAATGGGGAAAAATGATCCGCAAAATTCTTCGACCCAAAATTTTGACCCGTAAGATTCTTATAGCCCGAAATCATTAATTTCCCAATTATTTATACCCGGCACCCACCAAAAGTGGTATTTGCACCCAAATCGCTCCTTCATCTCCCAAAATTTCTTAAATTATATTTAGTATCCCATATTTAATTAAACTTCGTAATATTGCACATTAATCATTGGTCTCGCTGTGAGACGGTTTCACACAAGAGATGGTCTTTTATGAGGCAGTCTAAACTTTAGGCAGGGGTCCTTGCAATTCTAGCTATATTCTAGCTCCAGTGACCTATCTCTAATAATTGTACATGGACCTATCGCTAATATTTTCTATGATTTTTTGTCCAATTTTTTCCCATCATTTTTCTGCCATCTGCAGTATGCAAAAAAATCAAAAATATTAGAAAAATATTTAAAAGTATTTTTAAAATGAAAATAATTAATATGATCACCGAACTGAAAATTATAAACAACAGCAAAAAATAGCAGAATATCAACGAAAAATCATAAAATATCAACTAAAAAATTGGAGCTGATATATATATATATATATATATATACATACATACATATATAATGAAATAGCAAAAAAATAAAATCAAAATCGACAAAAAAACGTCGATTACAACTAAGAAAACATCAACTAAAAATCATAAAAATATCAACAAAACTTCAATTATATATATATATTTTTAAACTACAAAATTCAACTAATATCAACCAAAAGTTAAAAATATCAATTCCTATCACCTTAACTTCACCTAGAAATAAAAATCGTCAACATAAGGAAAAAAACACTATAAATAATCAACCTGTCACCCAAAACTATAAACATCAACTCGTATAACCTAAAACTCACCGAGAAAATAAAAAAACATCAACATGGGAGGGAAAAAAACAAAAAATATCAACCCATGTAACTAAAATAACTACAAAACATTGACTCATATCAACTAAACTCACCCGCAAAATGAAAAACATTTGCATGAGAAAAAAATAATAACATCAACAAAAAAACCAAGGTACCCCCAAGAGTATAAATTATTCACTCAAAAAATCATAAAACGTCAACAATATATGTTTATAAAAAAACTACAAATATTAACCTATATCACCAAAAAGGTACAAACATCAACTCTTAACATCTGAAACTCATCCGAAAAATGAAAAACATTATTATTAGAAAAATAACACTACAAACATCAACTACTATTAGCAAAACCTCAGCCGGAAAATGAAAAACATCAATTTGAGAAAATATGTAATAAAAATTGCAAATATCAATCAAAAAAGGACAAAACATCAACTCATATCAATTAAACTTCACACAAATATTGAAAAACATCAACATAAGAGAAAAAAGCTACAAACATCAGCAAAAAGTTCCAGTACCTCAAGAATAATAATTCTTCAAAAGTTAGGACCTCGTGGGATTTGAACCCAAGTCACTAACCTCAAAGCATGGAGCAATAACCACTACACCAAAAACTCTTATTGAACATACACTCAATCAAATAATATTAAACTTCAGCATACACATCCAGAACATAAATTCTGCAAAAAAAAATACCACACAGATATTAGAACTCGATACCTCAACCACAACAACAAGAGTGCTAACCACTAGACAAAACAATCTTGCTAATGCAAACCTCAATCAAATAAATATTATACCTCAACAAGTCTTTGAAAAAAAATTAAAATACAATATTAAACCTCACCTTTCAGAAGCCTAAGCTCAGCTCCGACGCCACCCTTGCCATTCGCTGCCCTTGCAGCCCGTCGATGTCAGCTCCGGTCACCCATGAGATGCACCCACGTCGCTTTTTTTCCTTCTGGTGCATGCATCTCACCTGCCTCTTTCTTAATCGCGAAATCGAGCATCGTCAATCTCCTCCGCAACACCGTTGATCTCCTCGTCGCAGCGCAGGAAATCGCCAAGCTCATCCACTAAAAATTGTGAGCAGCGGCTTCCTCTTCGTCGCTCACCGTCGCCTTTCCTTCTCCATTCAAATCTGAAAACCCTAGCCTTGTCGCCGTTCGAATCAGCCTCGTCGACTCGTCATTCTCTCGTCGCCGTTCACCTCGTCGCAACGCCGTCGATCTTAACGCCTCGCCGCCGCCGAAAACATTGATCGATCGAGACCGTAGGAGCTCACTCTGTTGAAGCTTCGATCTCGATCTTAGCGGAAGAGCGGTGGCGGAAGAAGAAGAAGAATCGCGATGAACAAGCGGTTGCATTAGGCGGTGGAACGGCGACAGTTGGCAGTGGAACGGCGACAGTTGGCGGTGGAACGACGATGGTTGACGGTGGAACGGTGGTGGAATGGCGGCTGTTACAAATATCCGATCGGAGGAGGAGAATCCAATCAGAAAAATGAAAATAAAAAATTCTGAAATTTAGGTGATATTTATAGCATTTTGATAATTGCACAATAAGTCATTAAATTTATTAGCATGTTTTTTTTTAAAAACACATCCCAAAATGAAATTTACAATAATTGAACAATAAACCATGGTTTAAATTTTAGGTTACCTAAAACAAGATTTTGTGTTCACACAAAACTTTGTCCGACTTATTTTAACTTTTAAAATATAATTTTTAAATTTTATTAAAAAAATTACAATTAACGCAAAAAAGTACAATGGACTGTTCATAAACTTATGGACATACCATCTTTCCTAGACTTTTTTAAACCTAATATCCCAAAGCACAATATAATCGATTTTTTTTGCTTTCTTATCTAGTTCAAATCTACTGTTAACTATTCTTTCCGTCCCACCAGTATTGGCATATTTACTTTTCTAAGTCAAACTTGATAAAACTTTGACCTTAAATATTTATTAATATATTTAAAATAAAAATATCACGCGAGATATTGTTAGATTCATCTCAACATATATTTTTTAAATATTCAATTTTTATGTGAAATTGTTACAGGTAGCTAAAGATGTTGATTGTCAAACATGGTCATTAAACACAGTAAAAAAGCTAATATGTCAAAGTCATTTACTAATTAGAGTCATTTACTAATTTAAACAGTGGAAATCCTTACGGTCACCAATAATATTCAGGGAAATTATAACAAATATGGGGGCCACAATTTATACTTTTGAATAGGCTCAGTTCATACCAGCCCTTCTCAACACCAAATGCTTGAAGCACATGCTAAAGGGTAGCTAGTTACAACTGTACAATCAATGTCTGGATGGCCCCCCTTGACTATCCAATATAATCTCTGATTTTCTAACACTGACTCCATTTGATTGCAAAAAAATTCAATGTATATTTGATCATCAATAACTTTAATTGCATACGATAACGGACATCATGTGTGGTATCTTTGGATTCTTCGTAACATGTAACTTCTAACGAATAAAATTTTATAGTTCGTTATTGTATGAAATTAAAGTTATCGGTGATCAAACATGCCTTGAAAAATTTTCAAAAAAAGGGAGCTACTGTTAAAAAACCAGAGGGAATACTAGTATATGAAAGCTTTGCAAAATGAGTGCTAAAAAATGAGATACAATGTAAATTTGTATGCAGCAGAGTAACTGTATGGGGTGAAGAAAACTCTTCAACGAGGAACTGCCGACTCGGCAACAAGAGGTTCACACATTTCCAGGAGTTCGTTGCGAAGACCAGTAAAAACAACAGAGTCTGTTTCAATAGGTCTGAATTTGATTAGAGCTGCAGGCACCAGATCCTCCTCCTCAAGAGTGACAGCTTTCTTCCCCGCCTCAGGAAAATGAGGGATCACCCGACGTTTTATGAGCACTGGATGTAGTAGATCGAACTCTAAGCTTGGATCCTTCAATGCCGAGCAGACAAACTGATAACAAAACAGCAAAGATCAGTGGCTGCAGATGCATTGAGGAATACCTAATGTAAAATAACTGTAAGAACAACTGCCTTAGTACAGAAATTAATAAGCAATATAAAGCACAGAAAATTTATGCCACAGAAGGATAAATCGTTCAATGCCAAGCCAGACAGGCAGGCCAGATAGGAAAAGTGAAAGCGGTGGAAGATTGTTCAATCATGGAAAATACATGACCCTTCATTTTTTGAGGTGTGAACATAACATGTAGCTAGTAAATTATACCATACACCAGGGATACCATAAGAATGGTATCCCAAAGTGTAGATAAACTATACACGACTCCGTAATTGTGTTTCAATAATAATGTGGAGCGAGTTATCTTATAGTTAATTGATAAATACCAACTCACTAATTTACTGGGGGTACAGTCCACAATGTTCCCCAGTATACCATATAAGATTTGTTAACCTGGAGTTGTGACAACTCATCCCAAATGATGTGAAGCTCCCCCATAGCTATTTTGTCAATAAATTGATGTGATAGCTGAATTATGACAGGATACAAGACAAGAAGAATAATCCTAAATATTGTTAGAGAACTCTTGCTCTAATCAATACCCGTTAAGCATGCATCATGCTGGATTCCAATCATAAGTGGAACTCATTGAATGGCAAGCCAGACAGGACAGTTAAAAATGGAATCAGTGCATGAGCAATTAGAGTCTCCGGGGGCGTTAGGAAGCAGGATAGAGTACAATGAAGCCTTCACAAAAATTAACCAGATCTAACTATAACCTAAATTGTATGATTCGGCAAGGCTAACCAGACAGACAACAAGCACAGAAGCAGTAGAATATAGCAGCACAAATACTGCAAAAGCAGCTGGCTAACAAACTGTAGCCACTACAAATGAGCCTAAAATAGAAAGACACCCCACAGCTATAAGTGGCAACATCAACCTAGGCAAGCCACACCGACAGCTATAAATGGCAACACCAACTTAAACAAGTCACAATTGGGACTGCATAAAAACTAGAATACAATTTTAGGCAATGTATGTACTTCAATCATGATAGTTTCGTCAGAAGTATTTAGTGTATGAAACCAGTTTTAGTGAATTTAGAGAGACAATATAAAAATAATGGGATAATATAGAAGAGCATACGAACAAACAGTTGCTGCTATGGGTAGACAGTAAAGGGAAAGAAACAATATACAGAGAAATACATGCCCCATCTAATTCAAACAAGTACCAACTACCTACTCAGTAGAATGGGGTACAATTGGAAGGAGATGTCTTCTTTGACAATCTACTACCCTAAAAGGGAAGTGTTGGACAAAGTTTGAACAATTGTTTCTGATTTCTAGAATAAGCTGCTCATTCGACAATTAGCTGCTCATTCGACAAACCAATCAAATTAATTGAATAACTAAAACTGAAGTTATTGAAAGAGCATTTGCAAATAAGCGAAAAGAAAAACATCAGAAAGAATTGATTGATTATATTTTATAAAGAGTCTGAACTTTTACTTTCTCTTTTAAAATCAATATATTTCAAATCAGAACATAACAGAAGACTGCAACACATACAACCTTC
>JAULKM010000013.1:9783372-9808051 GCA_032355605.1 Rubia tinctorum
TATTGGGTATTTCATCCACCCAACCAGTTCGTTTCGCTTCCAATCTCTTTGGTATACCCTGAACTATAGTCATGTTGGTGACTTCCACTTGTCCATTGGCTTCAGGGTGAGCTACAGAAGTGAGCTTCTATGTAATCCCTAACATCTAGCACCATATAGTAAAGCCTCCTCTAGTAAACTGCGTGCCATTGTATGTGACGATAGTTTGTGGCACCCCAAAGTGATAGACTATTTTCTTCCAGATAAACTTTCTTGTTACCTTTGTTGTTACTCGTCCCAAAAGCTTCACTTCCACCCATTTGGTGAAGTAGTCAATCACGACTATTAAGAATGTTGCGTTGCTGGTACCATTTGCAAAAGGTCCCACTAGATCAATTGTCCACTTATCAAATGGCCAAGCTCCATATATTCTTGTTAAAATAGCCTATGGTTTGTGTGATATTGAAGCGTTGATCTGGCAATTTTACATTTGAGCACGAAGTTGTACGCATCATTAAACATACTCGGCCATTATTATCCTACTCGAATTATCTTCTTTGTAATTATTCTAAAGCCTTGATGCGTTCCACACAATCCTTCATACACTTTCCTTAGGACTTTCCCTGCTTGTGATGGGCTTATACAATTTATCCACGAGTCGAGAAACCTTTATTGTATAAGGTTCCTTCTTTGTAGGCATAGTTTTAAGATCGCAACTACAATTTTCTAACTTGTATTTTGTCAGCTGACAACTTTCCTTTGGAAAAATATTCTATCTGTGGTGTCATCCAACTTACTTCTTCAGTATGTACCGTTGACATAGTTGTAATTACCGTACTTTGGACTGGGATGACTTCCACCTTAACATCCTCGTGGCCAAACAATGAATCAAATCCAGTTGTCTCTAGCTTGCTCAAGGTATCTGATTTTGTTATATCACTCATTGGTACATGTTGAACATAGAAGCATTCAAGCTGGGCAATGAGCTGACAAACTTTTCCCAAATACTTTACTAGCTGCTCTTCCTGCATTTCATAATCTCCTCACACTTGCTACACCACTATATGTGAATCACTTCATTTTGATTGTATGATCTAAGAAACATATTAAAGCCTCATATTCGGCTTCATTGTTGGTGAGCAGAAAGTCAAAACGAAGTGAATATTTGTGCCCCCTCCTTCTAGGTTAACTAATAGTAGTTGCACACCGCAACCTTCTTTGCTGGATGCTCCATCCACGAAAAGTTTCCATGCAATGTCCTTCCAATTGGATATATTTTTTTATTCCAATATTTTTCTGCGCATTCGCGTCTTATTCATCTTCGCTCGTCATCTTTGCGGTGAAGTCTGCTAAGGCTTGTGCCTTGATTGCAGTTCATGGTTAGAACTGGATTTCATATTGCCCTAACTCAAGAGCCCACTTTGTCGTTCTACCAAATGTTTCATGCTTGCTGAGGATATTCTTGACTGGTGATCAGTATAAATAACTATCTCATGACTGTGGAACTAGGTTTGCAACCTTCTTGTTGAGTATACCAAAGCTAGAATTTACTTCTCGACTGGCATGTACGCACTCTCTGCACTTTGTAGTATTATACTAATGTAGTATACTGGTATCTATTTTTGTCCTTCTTTTCATAGTAGAACTGAGCTGATTGCGTTCTTTGAAACTGTGATGTACAGATATAGGGTTTCTCCCGAGATAGGTGAATTCAATGTAACAATGCCTGGAGCTGCTTCTTCAAGAAATCATATGTATTTTGAATTTCCTCATTCCAGCTAAACTTCATTACTTTATTCAGGACTTTGAAGAGTGGGAAATGTTTCTTAGCTGCATTTGAAACAAATCTACTGAGTGCTGCCAATGATCCAATTAATATTTGTACTTCCTTGACTCTTTGTGGTCGAGGAAGGTCAACTATAGCTTGTATTTTCTCTAGATTAGCCTAGATACCCCTGGAGGATACCCTATATCCTAAGAATTTTCCTACGTCTACTCCAATTATGCATTTCTTAAGATTGAGGTTCATGCCTTACTTAGTGTATCCAATACCTCTTTCAAATCCTCCGCGAAGCTGGCCATCTTTCTACTTTTGAAAACCATGTCATCAACATATGCTTCCACATTTCATCATATTTTATTGCATAATACAATTTAAATCACTCTCTGATATGTTGCTCCTACATTTTTAAAGCCAAACGGCATTTTCACATAACAAAATATTTCAAAGCTTGTTATCAACGTCATATTCTCCGCGTCTTCTGCATTTATCAGTTTAATGGTATCCTTTATACGCATCCAAAAAGGCTAAGACTTCATATTCCTAAATCGCTTCGACTCGCTGATCAATCTTAGGAAAAGGATAACAATCCTTTAGGTATGCCTTATTTAGATCAGTGAAGTCTATACACATTCTCCATCTTGCGTCATCCTTTTTTACCATCACCGAGTTCGCCAACCATTCAGGATACGTTACCTCTTTTATAATTCCCGCGTGAAGCAAAGCTGTCACTTCTTCTTCAATTGCTTTATGCCTATCACTGGCGAAGCTTCACTGCTTTTGCTTAACTGGCTTAACTGAATCGCTGATGTTCAGGGAATGGGCAGCAATTTCTGGGTCAACTCCTCCCATTTTTGCACACTCCATGCGAATGTATCTTTATGACTTCGTAGGATTTCTATGACCTTTTGTTTCTCCGAATCTGGAAGATGCTTCCCTATTTTTATGCACTTAGAAGTGTCTTCGCCATCCAGAGTGATGAATTCAGTTTCTTCACCCTGATCTACTGCTGAGTCACATTGCCTGAGTAGGCTGTTATCTAAGATTGTGCTAACCATCTTTGTTTGCTCTAAACTTTTCCCTGCTTTTATCGCGATGACCATACACTGCCTCGTTGTTTGTTGGTTTCCTCTTATTGTTATGATTCCAGGCAGAGTCGAGAACTTCATTACTAAGTGCTATAGAGACCATATCGCCTTTGCTATGTTCATCTAGGGTTTTCCAATAATGGCATTAAATGGACTTGGCGTATCCATAACTACAAAATCGCACATGATGGTACAATTTCTATCATTCTCCCAAATGGTAACAGGCAGTTGTATGTTGCCCACATATATCTCTGCTCATCTTGTAAATCCTACAAGTGAGGATGTTGACTTTTTAAAATTTGTCTGCTTGAACCCTGACCTATCAAAGCAATCAACAAATAGGATTTCAACTCCACTTCCATCATCTACAAATACTCTATGGATTGTTGCATTTCCAATTTTAGTGTTGATGACCATTGGGTCATTATGAGGTGAAGCGTTGGGAACTGCATCCTCTTCACTAAATGTGATTGTCTTATCCGAATAAAGTTTCTTGTCAGCAGGCTCTTGCGGGGGCGAATATCTAGCCTTTCCTTTCCAAGCATTATTGGATAGTGTCTCAGTCTTCATCATAATCACCGTTTCTGTCATCTTCTAATTTTTTCTTTGTGTGTTCGCTATACCCTGGCTTTTTTCCACAATGCTCCATGTTTTGTTGGCATCAATTTACCAGCTTCTCCCATCTTCTTTCTTGCATTAGCTTAAATATGTGTTCCTCAGATTCTCCTCTATTTGCCTCCTCAGATCTCTACAATACTCGATATCATGGCCATGATCTTTGTGGAAGGTATAATAATATTCTCTAGTATTTTATCAGGAGTGTTATCATTGGTACCGGTTTGCGAAATAATTCCCTGTTCATTTTCCATATTTCCCTTCTTGACTTTGTCAGGGATGTCTCTTGGAATGGTGCAACTTGCATCCCTGGTTCACTTCCCTTGAAATGGATATTTCCTGTACCTTTCTTGATAAACCTCTTCTGTGTATCTTCCATCATTATTTTTTTGCCTCGTTCCTACTCTATCTTGCTGTTATTTGCTTCCTCAATTATCACATATTTCTAGATCAGTTTTTACAACTCTCTTGGGTTTTTGGGCATATGTTTTGCGAGTTCCTTGTAGAATTCTCCTGACTGCATGCCCTCTGTCAATGCGCCCAAATAGGATTGGAACGACAAATCTCGAACCTACAAACTTTCGTTGACGAATAAATTGTGATATTTTGCAAGAATCTCCTCACTTTTCTGAACTGTGTTTTTTAGATATGCAATTGGTTTGGTGAACTACAGCTTCTGATAGAAGCGGCCCAAAAAAATCTGACAACTGTGCCCAAGAGTTAATGCTTCCACACGGTAGGTCTTTGTGCCATGTGATCAATGTCTCCGATAAGAAAATAGGGAATTCTTTGCATACCAAATATATATATTTGAATCGCAAGATCTCATGCTATTTTGATAGAAGTAAAAGAACTCCTTCGGGTTTGTGGTTCCATCATAGATTTTAACATGCAAAGGTAACTTGAAGTCTTTTGGCATTTTGAAATCTCGAAGATGTGGTGCCAAAGAAGATTTATTAGCATCATCATCTTCTACGATCTCTGTTAACTCATCTTCGTATTTGAGGCTTTCCTGCATCTATTTTTTTTTTGCTCACCTTAGCGAATTTTGACTTTAGGGTGGCTAAAAACTGATTGTACAAACTTTCTCTGTTCACTTCTAAGAATGCTACGAACACTCGTCTTTATTCTTCTTGGTTTGTGTTATGGGATTTTACTTCCTCCTCATCATCCTCTGTATCTTCCTTACTATGTTCCCTTTCTCTACTTGGGACGAACTCTTAATCTTGGCTAGGATGCATGTTTTTGTTGCGTCCAACTGTTTGTTCTTGTGTCTGGTGATTATTGGTTTTTCTCACCATTTTTTCCTTAGAGAATTGGAATTTCTCATATTAGTATCACTTACCTTCTTCGGTGCTAATCTCCTTGTATTTATAGATGTCTTCAATCGTGGTTCCATCTTTTCAGCGTTTGAGATTGTGGGTTGCATCATGGTTCCTACAATCTCGGTTCATGGTTAAACCTTCAAACGTGGTTCCGTAATTATCAATTCGTGGCCGAGCCTTTCAAAAAAAGCTCCACCTTTCTTGTTTCGTTGGTGATGTGAATATTGGGCTAGGCCAAAAGGTCAGCAACCTCCAGATTATGGGCTAGGTATACACCACCATGCTTCATAGGCTACACAGGTGTTTTATGCTGTTGATCCTTGTGATGCTAGAAAATTATTGGTTATTCACGTGAAAATTCAATTTGTGGGAGAGGTTAGTCTATCTTCAATGTCTAAAATTATTCTACACACACTACCCAGCACCAGTAATGTGGGCTATGATGAGATGTAGACCTCCTTTTAACTTACAATGTTGAATGTTTATATGGTTTCGTGTGTTTCATGTAATTGGTAAATCAATTGTCTTTCCATTCTATCATAAAAAATAAGTAATTATTGTCATTGGAAACATAGAAACCGATATCGCACACTGTGTCTGTAGCCTAAACAGTAGGAATGATACCATGTGTGCGACATCGCACATACCCCTCGCGGTTAAAAAAATTATTGAATGACATGTGAAACAGAGATGCCGACGTCGCACACCATATCAGTACATGAATCGGTAAGAGAGATTTCATTAGGACGAGGTCACACCTACCCTCAGACCAAACTAGTGCCAAAATCAACTTAAATCATTTAATTCATGTGATGTCGCATATTAGTCGGTAACCCATCGCCCTAGCCGAAATGTTATGTATGAATCATGGATGGGCTTCGGGTATCACAAGTTCCTGATCATCCGTCGAACTACTACCATAGTCCTGATCTTTCGTATCCTCGGTCTCATCGGTGGAAAACCCTTACTCATCACTGGACTCCGTTCAATCTTTATCAATGGCTAGTGCATGTTGATCTTCCTCCTAAGCAGCATTTGGCTGAGGTGGAGGTGTAACCATCTGGGGGTCCACACAAGGTGCTTTGACACCACTGTCCAACATAGCCTTCATCTTTAAAAACTCGACCATAATTTGGCTCACATTGTGGTCTGTGCCTTTTTTCGGGCCTTAGTCTCAACCACGTCCTTTAACAGCATAGTCCAGGTGTTGCGTTTCAGTCCCGTGGAAAAATTTAAGTTAAATAAGTTATAATTTTAAAAATAAAAAAATAATAATTTAACCAAAAATCATAATAAATTTCATACACTATCATGGGACAGGAGTGGCGGGGTAGGATGGCCAGTTGTGGAGGTCAATGGAGTAGCCTCGGGCCCTGGTGTGGCAGGCACACCAAAATTACCCTTGAGCATGTTGCAATCAATCCATATCTCCACCTCCCAATGCGAATATTTTTTCCAAAGAATCAGCCCTTGTGGATTACACCATTGGATTTATCTTCTTGAGCGCTATAAAATAAACTATAATAACTCTCAAATTAGACTAATGGTTTATTCGTAGGGGAGCAAACAAGTCAACACGTCGATCACTCGCGGCCAACACGGACCGCATAAGGCTAGCATGAGGTTAATCTTAGCACAGCCTGTCTCAGGGTTCCTTGGCACTACCCAATCCATGCAAAATAAGCCATTCCAAACCGCAGCAGGGGCTGTGCTAAAATCAGCCGGCTGTGCGCCCAATGTTTTCTTTTTACTTCAAATTCGGCTAAGTATGGCTGCGGACCAATCTGCTTCACACAGACCGTGCCATTTCAAGTCACTTATTCCAACACCAGCCCATGAGGTGTGAAAAATGATGCGGATAGTGCCAAGATATTGAGCAAAATGAGGATCCAGTCGATGGCCCGCGCCAAGCGACACGGAGTGCGAATCAGAAGATAAAAAATGGAGCTCCATCTAACGGCCTGTTCCAATTAACACGGACTAAGCCAGTACCAATCCAACAGCCCACGCCAGGACGAGGATATAGGTTATGTCAGGGCCTACATCTCGCTCCAGCACGAGGCTCTCTCGGCCGACACGAGTCGTATCAGACACTACCTTCCGTGTCGTTTGCGGCTGCTAGGATTTTGACCTATTTTTGGCCTATTTTTAGGCCCAATTACCCACTACTATATATGGACCAATGTCATTTAGGGTGGTAGTTTATGTTCATATTTTCTCTTGAAGATTTGGCTAGAGAGAGAAAACACTCTCCCCTCTCTCTATATTTCTTCTCTTTTCATCCTTTTATTTCTATTTTCCCCAAAGACATTGAATCCAATGAAATATTTGGGTTCAATACTTAGGAAGTAGCTACTTAAACTTGGGGTAGTATTTGTATTCATTTATTGATTTTGGATTTTTGAGATTTAGATTCTCCTATCTTTATACCTATGAATATTTGTGCTTGATTTACACTTTCCTTTCTTTGGATATATATGCTATGCCATTATTATGATGCATCTATATATGTATAGCAGTGTAATATCGTGCTAAGCTTTATTTCTATCTTTGGAGTGTTAGAATTATGGAATAGAGAATACGGGTGAGTTGAGTGCATTCATGTTACCTCGGGAAAGTATCTTTGCATGTGCTAAACCATAATTCTAAGTGGCTAGTTGTGTCGAGAAATCACTTGTTGGGCGGTCGATTTTGCAAATTCCAATGAGGGGAAACCCTTGGTTTACCCCAATAGACGAGCATGATTATTTGTAGCAACTAGAGTTGTGTCGAATTTAGAGTAATCACAAGTTGTGCCAACTTTAGAGTTATCACAATGTTTCGATTCCTTTTCCTCTCTAGTCCTAGGGATTGAGATCTATAGTAAAGTGTCCAGGATGTATTAACCTCATTTTTATATCTAACGGTTGCGACCTGTGCGAGGCATTTCCCTTTTAGGTGAGCTTTGTTTCTCTAAGCGGGGAGCCGTTAGCATTGGGAGTGAGATAGTGGGGATAGTATCTCTAGTTACAAAGACAGTGACATGTGTAAGTATTGGTGGTTGTACCTTGTGTGATAGACAAGGGAAATATTTGGCTATCTCCACACTATTGTACATAGGTATAAGATGGGTTTACAATCTTATATGTGAATGAATAGAGGATAAGACACATTTATCATTCATATTTTGAAAATACCCCCAAATGCTAGTCTATATAGCCTATCATCATGTTTTCATGCTTGCAATTTTTAGTTGAATATCCCTCCCAATGAGTGTTTTACCAACACTGTTTATTTCTAACACGTGGTCGGATTAACAACCTGATCACGGTTGTGCGTAGCTAGTAATTAGATTCCTAACATCTATGTGGAAGACCCCGGTACCTTCCACTATCTACTATTCTTGGTATCATAGTAGTAGGAACGGGAGCAATATATAAATATTATCTTTGACCCTTAAAACATAGATAGTGTCCTCTTGTGTATTTAATGATGCGCGAGAGGGGTCAGGTTAAATTTTGGCACCACTGTCGAGGATGTTAATTTAACGATCTAGTGATTGGCTTGCTTAGAATGTTAGTGGAGTAATTAGTTTTGTTTTTTTATTGGTTTTTGGTTGTTGAGCTTCATTGGTTGGTATCCAGTTACTTTTGACTTTTCTGCTAGTTTTGTTCTCAGTTGGGTACTGTTCACTCCCAGTTTATAGTACATACCTGTACTAATAATTTGGGATTCTTAAATTGCCAACGAACTACACAGGTGGAAAGCGAAGAAGGAAAAGGAGGCCTAGACAGGAGGTTCCATGGGATCCGGTTATTGTGACTGAAGAAAGAAGAGAAATGGCGGAGAACAACCACACTTTGAGGGAGTTAATGGCTCCAAACTTAGAGAATCAACCCCTATGAATCATCTTCCTTCCCTTTCCACCCAACGTTATATGTGAACTCAAGAGTGGGATGATCCATTGCTTGCCGAATTTCCATGGGATTGCCGGAGATGATCCAAACAAGCATATTTTGGAATTCCACCTAGTGTATACCAATATGAAGCTAGCGGAAATCTCGGAGGAATATTACAATCTAATGTCATTTCCCTTCTCACTTAGGCATTGCCAAAGATTGGTTGTATTATCTTCCTCTCGGTTACATTACATCATGGATGGATATAAAGCGCCAGTTTGTAGAAAAATACTTCCCACCTTCAAAGTCTTCGGGGTTTAAGAAACAACTCTCCAACATCTCTTAATTTGATAATGAGTCCCTCTATGAGTATTGGGAATGTTTCAAGATATTATTGGCAAGCTTTCTATATCATCCATTCAAGGAGGGAGACTTGGTTTACAATTTCTTTGAAGGGTTATGCGATGGCGAAATGGCACTCTTCAAAGAGATGGTAAATGGTACAAGGAAATTTGGTACACGATCTAGGGTGAAGCCCTTGGAGGAACCATCTCAATCCCCTAAGTTAGAGGAGAAAATCCAAGATCTTGCTTCCATTATGAAAGAGTTCATAAAAAAGGAGTTCAACAAGTGAAAGTATTCGGCGTTTGCAATCTTGATCATCTCACGGATTCTTGTCCACAAGTTGCAGAAGATTTGAAAGAAGTTAAGGCATTGGAGTTCAACAGTGGAGGAAATAGGCCACAGTTTGCTAGGGGAAACAACAAGGGTTCCGGGGGAACCAAAGAGGAGAAAGGCAAGACCCTGATGCAAACACCTTCAACCCGAGGTACCTACATCATCCCAACTTTCATTGGTAAGAGGAGAACCAAGTGTAAGGGTACAATCGAGGTGGAAAAGCTCCACCTCAACCCTATCCAAGGGGAGAAGGGCCTTCCAACAACAACGCCTCACTTTAAAAGTTAGACCAAGAGGGAATCCTTGTTGCAATCTCTCAATTGGCTAAGGAGCAAGATGTCTTCACGGAGCGCACAAGGCTAATGACTCGACATTGGCTATAAATGGATACTCACTTTTCTTGGCAAATAAAGCGCTCAAAGGTAAGAATGACACCTTGTGGAGACCTCTTCACATGGACGTCATCGTGAGTGGAGTTTTCGATGGAAACTCGGAGACCCAACAGTAGATTCTTTCAATTGAAAAACATGGAAAACAAATAAATCATGAGGATGATAATAAAAATACAGTTCTTATTCTTGTTTCTTTATATATATATATATATCCTTTAGTAGATATATTTTGCATGTTTTAGTGTGTGACAAAGATTTTTGGGATGAAACTCTTGTTGATTGATGAATTTGAGATTGAGTCTCGTTATTTTTTACTGAAAGGATATAGGGCTTGTTAGGTGACAACATTTTTTCAAAAAATGGAGGAAAAAGGTAAAAAAGGCACAATTAACAGGGGTTGCCTCATGCCAATCCATTTAGCATGAGGGTGCCTCATGCTAAAATCTAGCACGGCTCGTTCTACGTAGCACGACTCATGCTGAGTTATGGCACGACCCATGATTGGTTGTTGGCACGAAGGGTGCTTCGTGCCAGGCTCTATGTGCTGCCATTTTTGAGCCAAAAATTCATATTTTCAAAATTTTGAATTTTAAGCTAAAACATGAAAATTTTGGCTCATTAATTCAGAAAAACCTTTGTTTACTTCAAGTGTTGGTGTAGATAGTACATCAACACCTCCCTTATGCGTAAATAGATTGGTACTTTTGTCCCTTTCACTCTTTAACTTAAAAATGCCATCCTTATCTCACGTGTACCTCTTTTTGAATCACATTCTCTGTTGAAAATAATGACCCATAGTACATTACCTAGGAGGTCATATCCGTACCACTCAAAGATACAATTTATAAGCTCTAAATTCTTACTAAATAGAATTAAGTAGATAGTGGCAAATTGAGGTCGTCCACAGAGAAAAGAGATTTTCCTAAGGGTTCATGCATATGAGGGTGGATATAGGCCTAGATATAGATATATACATATATATATATATATTTATAAGCATGCAAAGAGGGGGGTTTTGAATTGATTTTCCTAAGTTATGAAAGTAAAAACAAGATAACTAGCAAGGTTAAGTAACTATGCTAATCCTGCAATAAACTAATATAAAGGATAAAAACTACAAATGACAAAGCCTTGGGGCAATTGATATTCGTTTCTGAACCTCTTATCCATCCTTGAATCTACAACCTATTCACTACCTTAACTACTTGTTGTGAAGATAAATCTTCTACCCTTTTTTATAGTAGTTTACAAGAGTGAATTCAACATCTGCTGTTAAACCTCACTAATGACCCATTTAGTCGTTCAACGCCTAAAAGTATCCCATTAATGGAGTTAAGTACAAAGAATCAACAAGTTTGGTAACACCTATAAACACTACACAATGTCTAATCATTGAACCAATTCATTCATTTACACAAGATTAGTCAAGAACGTTCAACGTTCATAAACTTCTCTCATTTGCTACACAAAAAAAAACATGATAAATAATTTGACATTATCACATTCATCTAGCATTCATCAAATCATCAACACTATTAGAAGCTCGAATTCATGCTCTTGGATTCCATGTCAAAATAAAGGAGAATTAGCTACTTTCTCCTAACCGAACAAGCAATCATACAAGCAATTCATATAACCAAATAGACACAATAGAGAAAGCATTAAATAGACAGAAATTATTCTCTAGAAATGGATAAGGAAGCTTCAATCCATTGCTCTCAAGGAGATTACTAGCCTAGATAATGAAAACACATAATTAATCTACAAAAACTAAGAAAATTAGAAGAAGAAAACTAGGGTTTTAAACCCAGAAAATCGCAGAAGGAAGAAGGGGGTCTGAAGAGAGAGGATAGGATTTGGTATTTATAGTACAAAAATGAGGAAAGATTTCTGGCCACCTGTCTATCGCAACTCGTGACGACACCATCGTGAGTCGCGAAGGAGCCTAGATTCAGCATCTTGATTTCTTTCTTCTCCTTATCTCAAGTCCTCCTCTTCACATCACTTTTCTTTAATCCTTCTAATGTTCAAAGCTTAAAAGAAGGTCTTCAAATATTCAAAGATAGTCCTCAAAGTTTTCCGACATTTTCCTTGTCACACAAAATCCCCTAGAAAAGTAATAAAAGCGCAGAGTCGCTCTTAACTCATCTTAGAGAATTCCTAGGCAAAATGCCACATCTAGGGCACAAAAGTGTACAAAAGTGAATCCAAAAAGGCCCAAATAAACTGTATAAAATGGACACATCATTACCTCATCCATAGGATTCATTTAGCTCATTACATTCTCTCAAAAACACTCACTCTCATTTCTCCTTGGTGAATCTCAAAATTTTGAGCCATTATTTTCACAAATTAGCATTTTCGCTTCTTCTTGTGTGGAGTCTTCATCTCTTGGCTTCAAATTCTTGGTAATCTTTATGATCTATGTTCATATGGTTGATTTAGCATTATGGTTATGTGGTGAGGAGTTTTATACTTGAAATTATGTTGAAGTTGTTTTTGGGAGAAATTTTTGGGTTATCTGATTGATCTCGTGATAAACTAAGGGGATGATGGGTGTATTGTCATTTTTCTTTGATGATATGATCTTCATTGATTTTGATGATTTAGGAGAGATGATTCTTGATTGCCTTATATTCTTGATGGGATGCTATAATTATTCATAGGTTGATTGTTTAGAGAGAATGTTTCTTGTTTGAATAGCCCTTATTTGAAGATAGCATGATTTGGAATGTTGTGGCTATTTAGGAAGAAGTGTTCTTTTTGAATAAGTCTTTGTGTCTGCCTTTGATTATCCTTGCATTACCACCTTTTTCTTGATGTGAATAGGATAGATCCAAAAAGACCTAGGTCAGAGAAAGAAACATCTTCCCGGGGTGACAAAGGGAAGAATCCGGCCAAAGTTGTGAAATGAGGGCTGACAACTACCCTTCATCCTAACCCCGCTAGTGTGGTTGATGAATTCATGGGTTTGACCAACATTTTCGGGAATTCGATCTCGAGGTGGAGGTACCTAAGATGTCCGAAGTGTACCATCTTGGAAACAAAGTTTGCTTGAAATGGTACTTTGGAAGCTCTAGGCCTACTCGAGCTCGTCACATACTTGCTTAGTAGGATAGGCCTAGAGGTTCTCTCAGAAAATAATTCGAAGACCTATATTCGGTGGACTTTGAAGGTATTAGAAACATTGGAGCAAAATTGAAACTGACGCCCACCCCTATCCGCGGGTAGGTGAATTTGGCTAGGGGGTGCCCTAGATGGAATCTCGCTGTCATTCTCCTCGACGTTAATCTCCAAGTTTGAGAGGGTTCGGTAGAAATCCTTCTCAAACCTCAAATATGGGGTTAGGAATAGATCATCCAACATTGTAACCTGATCGATAACTGTACGCTCCGGCTGAGGGAGAATTATAAAATTGCACATCGTGGAACCTAAAAAGCCCAAAATTGAAACCGAATTGAAACATCTTCCCGAATAAGCCAAACCAAATAACCTGAACCAAATAACCCGAACCAAATTCACTTTTCAGTTTATTTGGTTCGGGTTATTCGAGTTTGCCCCTAAAAAGCCCAAAATTGAAACTGACCCAAAAAACCCAAATTATCCAAAATGTATTCTGAATTCGGTTTTGGTTTGAAACCAATTTCAACCCGAATAAACCGAATTGATTGTAATTTTAAAAAATAATTACTAAAATTGTATGATTTGGTTTAAAATTAAATAAAAATATGAAATCTAATTTCTACATCATCAAAATCGAGTTTGCAAAATAAAAATCCAACAAGTACAATACAAATTCAACCACAACAATTTTAGCATTACATTTAAAATTAAAGAAAAATATTTCATTTTAACATTCATCTTCAAAGTCTACACATTTTACAAGCTTTCAAGCACTCCATATTCACATTCACCTTCAAATACTTCACAAATTACTTAGGGTAACTTGTGTTGTTTACTTATTTTCCCAAACTAACTTAGGGTTTAGAATTTGGGGATAAATTTTTTAAATATAAAGATTGGTCCTCCAACTTAAATTTATTTATTAATTTAATTTGGTTGTTTTAAAATTTATTTTTATTATATATATTTAATCAATTACAATTTTGGAATTCGGTTCGGGTTTCGGTTTTAGTTTTAATATCCAAAACCGATCCAAAAACCATATTCAGAATTCAGTTTATTTAATTTAGATATTCAAAAAACCGTTTATTAAATTCGATTTGAGTTATTCGAATTTGGATAGTTCGATTCTCAATTCGGTTTTTGTTTTTTTACCCACCCCTACCCGCGGACATTCTTGACCAATTTCGTATTTTTGGGGAACAACTCTCTATTTCTACCCAAGTTGTGCGGGATATCGATGAAGTGGTAGGCGTGATGAGCTTACAGTTGGGGGATTTTGGGACTCGGCTAGGCTCTATGGAGGTGACCATGCACACTTGAGGGGCTAGGATAAACCCATCAAGCGGGAGATAATGGAGGAGTTCTCCATTGTAGATGAGAGATCAGATGTCTAAGAAGAGGTCATCGAGCAATTGCTTGAGAGGCTTCACATTTTGAAGCTCAATGGTTTTCGGGATGTCATTCCAATCGAGAGGGAAGAGATGCGTCAAGAGGAAAGGTGGAGGAGGAGCGAGACCTGGCACTTGATAAGGGACCCTTCGGGGTCACGTGAGTGAGTTTCATTACTTCTCTTTCTCTCACTTATGGTCAATATTGATTCATTGCATTGGGGACAATGCATAGTTTAAGTGTGGGAGAGAGAGTAGAGAAACACTTAGGAGTTTTCATCTCGAGATTTATTTTGTGTCTTTGGTGTCTTTTTGGTGTTAGGTTTGATTTTGGGAAGTTTTGTAGAGTTTTTTGGTGGTATAATCTTTAGGGTGCTATCACTATGTTTTGGGAATGATTTGGGATGAACCTCTTTGGCGGTGTAATTTTTTTATTTTTCATGATATTTTGTAGTATGAAGCTCAACTTTTGGGCATTTTTTGCTACACAAAAATTTTGAAAAAATGAAGAAAACGAAATTCGAGAATGTTGATTTATCCTTTGTTACAACTAAGTCGAGAATCTTGAGCTATCCTTAGTTAAAACCAACTTGAGGATTGTTTGGATTATCCTTGGTGGTTATTTCGGCAACAACTCTTGGATTGTTTTTTGCGGACTATTTGGTGAAGTAAGCTAGTTCAACATTTATCATTTTTATGCTTACCTTTTTCTTCACAATATTTTGGGTGGTTAGGTTACTTTAGCATCTTCGGGGAGTGTGAGAGTTGTGAGATTCTTACTTCTTTGGGGGAACTAGGGTAGCTTGGAAATAAGTTGAATGCATTGGCCAACTTATCTTTGCATGCTACATTTTACTTAGATCTCTTTTTGTTTTTGTTTACTCGAGGACGAGTAAAGGTTTAAGCGTGGGGGGATTGCTGTGCACCATATAGCACGCCTTAGCCAATACATTTAACACATTTACTATCATCTTTTGTTTGGTTGATTGCTAATTTAAGTTAGGTTTACATAATAAAGGTTTTAGACGACCATTATTTGTTTTCTTATCTAAATCTCGAGTTTTGTAGACTTAATTACGGGCGCCTAGATCTTCCTTTGTGATCTCATTAGTAGGTTGCTCGTGAGTACTTTTTCATTATCTTTTTTAGAAGGCCATTTGCAAAGGTGGTGGTAGATATTTGAAGTCATTCACAAGGATAGTAGAAGATATCGGAGACCATTGGCAGGAAGGTATTATATTGAAGGCCGCAGACTTTAAATCATTGTAGTATATGTAATTGAGGCCAAGAAAGGCGGATTCGAAGTTCAAGAAGGGAAAGTCTAAAATGGAGGAACTGTTGTCCGGTAGTTGAACAAAATTATAGGAAATATCTGAGAAGAATTAGCCCTTGATGATGGCCCCATTGGATTTTTCTGCTTGAGCTCTATAAAATAGATTACAAAAACTCTCAAATCGGACTAACGGTTCATTTGTAGGGTAGCAAACAAGTTGACCTGTCGAACCATCCGTGACCAGCATGGACCGCACAAGGCTAATCATAGCATAGCCTGTTACACGCCACATGGCTCGTGTCAGGGGTGTTTAGCATGGCTCGTTCCATGCAATATGAGTCGTTACAAACCCCAGCACAGACCGTGCTAAAACCAGTCGGTCGTGCCCCCAATGTCTTCTTTTCACTCCAAATATGGCTAAGTATGGACGTGGACCATTCCGTTTCACACGACTCGATCCATTTCAAGTCACTTATGCTAAGACCAGCCATGGAGTGTGAAGAATGATGCGTCATGTGCCAAGATACTGAGCAAAATTAGGATCCGGTCAACGGCCCATGCCTAACAACACGGGGTGCGAATTAAAAGATAAAAAATGGAGATCCAGTCGACGGCCCGCATCGGTTGACGCAGACTATGCTAGCCAAAAGCCAATGGCCCATGCCATGACCGATGGTTCACGCCAGCACAAGGCCATGGGCCGTGCAAGGGCTAGCTTCCTCGACTGACACGGGTCGTGCTAGAATCTACCTCCCGTGCCATTTACGGCTGCTAGGGTTTTTAACCTATTGTAGGCCTATTTGTAGGCCCAATTCCCTACAACTATATATATAGACCAATGTCATTTAATATTTTCTCTTGAAGAGTAGGCTAGAGAAAGAAAACACTCTCCATTTTCTCTGGATTTCTTCTATTTTCATCTTTTTATTTATCTTTTTCCCAAAGGCATTGAATCCAATGAAATATTTTTGTTCAATGCTTAGGGAATAGTTAGCTAAACTTGGGATAGTATTTGTATTCATGTATTTATTTTCTTTTTGAGATTTAGACTCTCCTATCTTTATTCCTATTAATATTTGTGATCGATTTATGCTTTCCTTTCTTTGGAGATTTATGCTATGCCATTATTATGATGCATCCATACATGTATGGTAGTGTAATATTGTGCTAGGATTCATTGCTATCCTGGGAGTGTTAGAATTATGATGTAGGTTCAAGAACACCGGTGATATGAGTGCATTCATGTTACCTCGGAAAAATATCATTGAATATGTTAAAACATAATTCTAATTGGCTAGTTTTGTCGAGAAATCACATGTTGGGCAGTCGATTCGACAAATGGGAAACCCTTGGCTTACCCCAATAGACGAGCATGATTGTTTGTAGCAACTAGAGTTGTGTCGACTTTAGAGTAATCACAAAGTTGTGCCAACTTTAGAGTCATCACAAGGTATCGATTACTTTTCCTCTCTAGTCCTTGGGATTAAGATCTATAGTGAAGTGTCCAGGACGTATTACCCTCACTTTCATATCTAACGGTTGCAACCTCCGTGATGCATTTCCTATCAGGAAGGCTTTGTTTCTCTAAGCGGGGGCGCGTTAGCATTGGGAGTGAGATGATGGGGATAGAATCCCGAGTTGCAGAGATGGTGAGATATGCATGTATTGGTGGTAGTACCTTATGTGATAGACAAGGGAAATATCTGATTATCTCCGCACTATGTGACGTAGGCATAAGATAGGTTTACAATATTATATATGAATGAATCAAGGATAAGAGCCATTTTTTATCATGTTAAGCAAATGCCCCCAAGGGCTAGTCTATTATCATGTTTTTATTCTTGTAGTTGTTATTTGAAAATCCACACCCCCCCAAAACGTGTTTTACCACACTGTTTATTCCTAACACGTGGTCAGATTGACGACCCAATCACGGTGGTGTGTAGCTAATTAGATTCCTAACATCTCGGTGGATGACTCCGGTACTTGCCACTGTCTACCATTCTTGGTAGCATAGTAGTAGGAACGGGAGCAACATATAAATTTTATCTTTGACCCTTAAAACATAAACAACCTTCTCTCGTGTATTTAATGACGCGCGGGAGGGGACGGGTCATACATTTATATGAAACTGGCCTATCGGGGCGATTTGACCCATGAAAACCTAACATACTCACGGATGACATGTTGCATGACCCTAGTGATATCGTATCACTAGAGGGAGATTACCTTTATGCGCCATACTTCAGGAAAAAACCCCAAAAAACTTTGAAAGAGCATTTATTTCCCAAAATGGCGGCCTCCTCCTTCAAAGACCAAAATTTCATCATCTCATTCCCTTTCTCCTTCAATAAATCAAGCACAAAAAACACCCAAATCCACCACCACCATAGAAGCCAAATGAAGAAACAAAGGGAAAAGGAAGAGTCCTCATGGGAGGGGATTCCATTCATCAAAATTGTGGTAAGGTTCCATATTTCTAACTTGACACGATCATATTGTCAATGGTACATCCCTTGGTATTGATTATTGAATGAGTGTTTAATATTTCAATATGTCATATTTTTCATCTATTTTGTCCAAGATTGTGGACTATACATATAGGGTCGTATGGTTACATTAAACATGTAATTTTTTAAGTGTACTATGTGTACCCAATGTGGAAGCTTGATAATGGTGTTTATTTGATATGGAAATAACATAAAATGTTTAATTTTCATCAATTTCTTGACGTGAAGATCAACTTCAAGAGATATATATAATTTTGTATCACCTAATAGATGACATGTTTGTAGTGGTGTGTTACCTAAAAAAAGATTATTTCCATATTGAATGTTACCTAAATCCTTAGTGTGGATTAAATGTCCATAAAAAAGGTTGAACTTTATATTTTATATTTCCTTCATCATTGAAGAGTGTTTTAATTAATTTTAATTGTAGTTCTTGTTGTGGTGAACCCTAACAAGAGGAAACGTCCCGAAGTAGGGAGAGACGCCAACGGATCGAAAAGACATAGGCAAGGTTGGAGTCGGAAAATTTTCAAGAAATTGATCGACATAGTGGACAAAGGTATGAAATCTCCTATGAAGTTTGATCACATTGGAAATGAAATAGGCGAGGATAGAAATTGGTGGTCTAGTTACTTAGGATTGATTTCTAGGACTAAGGTAGATATAGTTGTGTATGAGTCGTGACCTCGTATTGATGGTTCTTACAAGGAAAATCTATGGAAGGTCATTGATTTTGCCTTCGACATTGAGTGTGGCGATATGGAAAAATTGAAGAGGAAACAGTACGGCTTTTGGTGAAAGATGGAGAGATTTCAAAGAAAAATTGCCTAGGGATTAGGTGTTTGGTAAGAAGAGAATTGAAACCCAAGAATTAAGCATCCGTTTATAAGTGAATCGAGTTAGAAGGGTTTTGTTGCACGGAAGCTAGCGGACGAACAATCGGTAAGGAATTTACATTAAATGCTTACAAGTATATACAAAATGGATACATATATGTATATATGTACATATACATGTAGTATATGTATACATATATAAAAAATGGATACATATATGTATATATGTACATATACATATAGTATATGTATACATATATACAAAATGGATACATATATGTATATATGTACATATACATATAGTATATGTATACATATATGTATATATGTGCCTTTGATCGACTAAGATCGGGGTTAGCCAACCAACGCAACAAGAAGGTAATATTATGTATATTACACAATTCATTTCATTTCATAAAGTAAATTATACTATATTTTAAATTAGTGAGTCTTCTTGTGTAGGATAATTCCTTGTGCATACTACTTGACGAACGTGTTGATGGTGAGAGCCACATCATGGAAGATGGTAAAGTGTACACATCAATACGAGTTCATCATCATAATCCTGTCGCGAAGGAGAAAGTGGTGGTCAATGTCACAAAAAGCCCCACAGATGGTATAGTTCTTCCAATCCCAGAACCCGAGGAAAGTACAGTGGACGAGGTGTTAGGAATGTTTGTTGAATGGCATCTCCGCGTGGTTGATATTTTGGACAACATGCCTGCTAAGAAGGTAACATGATAATTATGTGGTATTACTTATGAATAGAGACAGTGTTTATGTATATAAATTTCAGGTTAATTTCATGTAGATCGAGACAATGATTAGCAGCCTGGAGAAATTGACCAATGCATGCGGGGATCCAAAACCTACAAATCTCGTGTCTCTAGAATGAATCCATTACCATTCAATCCCTCGAAGAATGGTTCCCTCAAGAACATCCACACGGCTGTGACGGCTCACCCTCCCTCATCTTCGTACAAAATCCTCTTGGAAGAAGTAGGTATTTTTGGCACAAGGTAAATCCAATCATCTAGCAGGAGGATTTGGAGGACCTTTTCCATTTCAATAAGGTCCCCCCTCCCATGATGTGACTACATTGCATGTAAGTATTAATCCATCATCCTAACTTTATTCATAGATATAATTATTTTGTTTCACATCTATCAAGACTAACCATGTTTATAGGCTCTTGTATGTACAATCTATTTCCAACATGAAAGGGTGGATATGGGTTCATTACCCAAGAAAGATCCAACATGAACATGGTGCGATGGAAGAGAATTTGGACTACTTGAACTCCTGGTTAATGCTAAAGGACAATTTGATATGGTAAAGAATTTGAAGCATATTTCTTCAGTCTATTTCTAATCCTGTTTAAACATTAGAGTCGATGTCGCACATATATAATTTACCATTCAGTAGACCTGATAAACTACGAGCGACATCGATGAATGTTTGCAAGGGATTATCAACGGTGCCTCGAATGAAGCGACATTGCTTAATCAAAACGAAGTTGTGACAGCGTCCATGACACAACATTAAACCTGTGACATCGCAAGCTTGTTAAATTTCAAGGTATTTTGGGCTTCCATCTTAAAACCAATTGGTACTAAATGGAGGTGACCTAAAACCTTATATATTAGTTATTATTCTTGTAAGAAACCGATGTGGGATATATTGATAAAATATGAACGTCTTTAATAATGGTGCATTGATATCACATCAATGGCACATTCATAATGAGAATTACAATATATAATGTTACAATCTAAACTATGATAGAAATATATAAGGAAACGAACACCTATAACTAATCCATATTACCTTCTACTATATATAACTATTCCTTAAACTATTTCATATTTACTTAAAGGATATTCACAGAAGATAAGACATAATAATATTGTCAAAGTTATTACAAAATGTCTCCTACACTCCTCCTCAGATTGGAGCATGAAAATCTTGAATGCCCAACTTGCCAAGTAGACTTTGAAACCAATAACAGTAGTAGCGGTAGAGAAGTATTTATAGAAATCCTCGTGGGCGGCGGCGGTGCATGAACGACAGCGGTTGCGGTGTGTGAGGACAACAACTGAACTTGGCAGTGGCCCGTATGGACAACAAAGTAGAGCGGCGGTGGCGGTGTGGATCACAACGGTGGCGGAAAAGGTAAGGGCGGCGGTGGCAGCGCAGATACAGTTAAAGATAAGGGTTTCTAGATCAAACCCGCTCTGACACCATGATAAAATATGAACGTCTTTATTAATGGTGCATTGATATCACATGGATGACACATCTCATTCATAATGAGAATTACAATATATAGTGTTACAATCTAAACTATGATATAAATATATAAGGAAACTAACACCTGTAACTATTCCATATTACCTTCTACTATATATAACTATTCATTAAACTATTTCATATTTCCTTAAAAGATATTCACGGAAGATAAGACATAATAATGTCGAAAATATCAAAAAATGTCTCCTACATATATCTTTCAACACGCCCCCTCACGTGCCAACGTGAAAACACTCCACGACCCATATTGAACCAAATTAAAGGGGATCCACACATCGGCCCAATAAACCCAACTCGGTCCCAGGTCTTAAATTGTTGCCTTTGATACCATGCTAAATTTCAAGGTATCTTGGGTTTCCATCTTAAAACCAATTGGTACTAAGTGGAGGTAACCCAAGACCTTATATATTAGTTATTATTCTTGTGAGAAACCGATGTGCGATATATCTTTCAACAAAGCACCTCATAAAGCATAAAAGTTTAACCTTAGTCGCATCATTAAGTGCGACCTCGATTCATTAAAAGGATGACGTATTAATGGAAATGCCAAGTCATCTTTTAACCGGAGTGGCCAACGGCGATGTCGCATAGACCGACGTCACACCTTATGCTGCACATCGACTATGCATTCGTTCCGTGCGACGTTGCAGACTAGTCGGCAAGGAGTTCGTCAAAATGACATTTACTCCGGATTAACAAGAATTATATCATAAGATGGAAATGGAAAGTAGTAACAACTATACATTATTTTCCTTAGAAAATCAAAGTAGTTATGCCATCGAGATGAATGAGGAACAAAACGTCCCAAAAAAGAAACTTCTCTTAAGTCTACCCCTTCGGAAGCTGGTATACAAAGATAAACAGGAGTTTCAATAAAATATACAAATCCCATCATTTTGTACAATGCACTATTTATTCAACCATGTTGAGTAAAAGGAGCAACTTGTGGCATGGATATGTAGGCTTTTAATTTGGTGCCATCCATTATTGTAGCTTTGGATTCACTCTGCTCCAAGGAAACCTGATAACTTTCCTACCTTGACCCTTTGAGTCAAATTATTGGACGAGAAATGAAAGGAAACTACACAAAGCATGGACAAAAGGAGATAAAAAAGGAGCATAGGAGCCGGCCATGGGAGAGTAAAGTAAATTAAAGAGCACCCACTTCAAAGCAATATGGACAAAAGGCCGAAAAGCAGAGGGCAGCATTCCCCATGAAAAGGGATTGCTATTTACCACCTGTACCAAACACAGAGCACATTTGTGAGTTTTTGTGCTTCTATTAACATCTTCCAAATTGAATGTGGAAATGTATTTTGAGCTTTAGTTTGTCACAGAAATGCAGAAACTATTCTCAGTCATTAATACATTCTATCTCAACATTCAATTCTTATGTGGTTGTTACAGGTCCTATTACTTAGGAATGGATAACTATCAATTATTCTATACTTACTGATGTATCTGGGGATACCATCCTTACAGTATTCCGAGTGCACGGCATACATTTATTACTTTTCTTTTATCATTTTCTTTTATCATTTTCTTTAATTCTCTTCATTACCCTCATTTCATATTTTTACACTTGTTTCTCAATTATTGTATCCACTAATACTAGAAGCAACTTGCTGGAATGTAAAACTAATGTTGAAGAGTAATGAAACATTTTTAGTGAAACAAATGAAGTATTTCATTACCCGTAGTGCTTTAATTTGATGAACGAAGTATATCGTACCAAATTTGATGATGTGGAGTTGAAAAAGAAACTTAGTTCCGGAGTGTATTACTCCCTCCGTCCCAACAGTTTTGGTCTATCTACTTTTTCCAAGCCAAATTTGATAAACTCTAACCTTAAATACAAATTAATATATTTAAATAAAAACATCATGTGAAATATTGTTAGATTCACCTTAACATCTACTATTTTCTAAACATCAAATTTTTATGCAGAAATTTTACCTGTAACTAGAAATATTAATGGTCAAATATGAGCGAAAACAGTTGGGACAGAGGGAGGGAGTATAACTTGAGAAAAACAAACCTTTCTTTTCTATGAGCCGGTTGAAAGCGGACAAGAGAAAAACAAGCAGAGTGACACCTGCTATGCCTCCAATTATGATTGCCAGAGTCTTCTCCAGGCCATCATCATCACCATGATCTGCAATTCAAAATTCCAATATTTGCAACACATTAATTTTTTTAAAAGGAATTACATGCTTTATCCATGCATGCACTTCAATTAAATTAATTTTTTTAAAAGGAATTACATGCTTTATCCATGCATGCACTTCAATTAAGTGGGAGCTACTTTATTAAAGGCATCCAAACAATTTAAATATGCAGACGAAGGGATCTCGTACAACTTTGTAATACATCATGTAAAAGCATTTACTTAATATCCACAGAATTTACACCGCAATCATAAGGATTAAAATTGAATCCCTATCTATACCTTTTCATAAAACATGAACCAATTATAATACTTTCTAACTTTAAAACATGATTTTGATTCTACTGCATGACACCTCAATCCCCTTTCTTCTCGTTATACTTCATTAAGATTTTCGAGTTCAAATTAATCTCAATTCGCCCGGTAGCCGACTGTTGATTCGAATTTTTTACCCGCGTACTCTATGTTTCACCGTAACGATCGAAATAAAATTTTGAAATTAACCTTAAAATGTTCCAACGCATGACCTTACGGTTATATTCAATAATTCTAGTCCATCCCGATACCTGTTTCAATTTTAATTTCAATGGATAAAAAAAATATGAAATAATATAATTGATACGTTCAAGATTTTGGACCTACTCGATTTATCATGACTTGGTTCCTGTTTTGCTTTGGACATGGGTTCTTCAAATATTTTTCTTAAAACTGAAGATACACGTACTTAAGATATACCCCACCGTTTTTTTATTTATGGCACCATAGATTTAGTTGCTTGGATTTAGTTGAAGAAAATGAATGAATGAAATTGAAGGTAAAAAGTAAAAAACAGAATGAATGAAATTGAAGGAATCTTGCCAAAAATGGAAAGAGTGTCAAATAAAAGAAATCATCAATTTATAAAAAGTGTACCTTAAATAGCAAAACAGAGGGAGTATGACATTATTTTACCAGTCATTACTGTTACTAGCTAGTACCTCATTAGTTTACTAGGAGTAGTTTCTATTTCAGTAAACAGTTAATGAAAATCAAATTTGTAATTATTATTAGTATGTGAAATTTTGTTGAATTTATTGTTACCTATTACTATTATCAATTTTCTATTTTTTAATATCTATAATTAAAGATACCAATAGTAATAAAAATGACAAGACTTACAAGGAGACACTATATGTTGAACGAAAATTGAACATTTTTTGAACGTGAAACTAAAGTGGCTCTATATTGCAAAATATATATATATATATATATATATATATATATATATATATATACACACTCCCTCCGTCCCGGCAGTTTTGGCCTATTTTTTGGTAAACTTTCTCGGATCATGT
>JAULKM010000013.1:9820471-9838732 GCA_032355605.1 Rubia tinctorum
ACTTCTTTTTCGCTCAACTTAGCTATTGATGAATGCCATTGATGGTAGACACCTAACTCATGATTGTGTCTGCTCCAATTCTTGTTCACAACTAACTTCCATGTTCCTCCACTCTGTTCATATCCATTGAGTTTAAATGGACACTCACTCTTCTTCGTTTTTGTATTCTTTCGAGTTTTAATTTCTTTGGAGATTGAACAAAATGTGCTCCTGTACCGACCGCCCCGTTCACATCCAATAGTAACTCGGCCCTTTCCCTTACCATCGGCCTTCTTGGAAGACTGGATGGCAAAATACATGTTGTTTTGTTTACCCTCGTTGGTCACCCATTCAATCAACTCCTTTCTGTCAGCAAATTCTTTGTTCGTGAGGAAAATATGGCCAAAATCAGGAAAATCTTGGCAAATATAATAATCCTGTGAAAATGATATTAATATTTAATGAGAATTAATATATTATGTAATCCAAATAATTTAATAAAAAACATATATTTTAAAAGTAATTATCTATGTAATTACTACTATAAGATGTACCGCTATTCTAATTAGTTAAAATTCTAAATGATTTCGATTCGGGTTGCATGAATCGGGTTATAAACTTTATAACTACTACATGTTGCATAATAAAATTATAATATTGCAACTAAGACATTTTACCTTTTATTATTCTAATTAAATCTCATCTCTCCATAAGCCTATGGAAAGACGATCTTTCCCAAGACTTTGCCAATGGTAAATTGCAAAATAAGAACAAAAATTAAAAAAGAATGAAAAAGAAACAATACTAAAATGAAAGAATGAAACAAGAAGCGGAAGAAGAGAAACGAGACAAACAAAGGTCAAATATTTTCTCATGACATTTTTCAAACACCGCCAACTACGTAAACAAGCTGCTAGTACCGATATTTACAACGTGCATGTGGTATATTCTTCATTAGTCAAACATTTTGGAAGCTTCATTACAGTAAGCAAAATCAAACTTAGTGAGACACAATAATATTGGATAAATATAGGATATAAATTTAAAAAAATATCGATGTAAATTGTAAAATAATGTACCATAAAAAATATCGATGTAAACTGCAAAAAAAAGTACCATAAAATAATCATCTTGACATAGTTGAGAATTATATCGATCATCGTCCATACGCAATCCATCATCGTCCATATGAAATCCATCATCATCCATATGCGATCCATAATCATTCATATGAGATCCATCATCGTCCATTTACAATCCATCATCGTCCATGTGCAACCCATCATCCATATGCGATCTATCATCATCCATAGTTCTTTTCTGACTTTTTAAAAAAAAAAGTTGTGAAGTTATAATGAAATAATTCTTTATTTATGAATAAAATGAGCAAATGTACTTAATTCGTCGAAGTTGAAATAGCAGTTGTACTTAAGTCGGAGATATGATGAGATCAGTTGGACTAGTGTACCTTTCTGGGTACTAAAAGTTCAAATGTAAGGAGATTCAAGTTAAATAGAGATCAAAACAAGCAATAGATTTAACCCAGGTTCAAGATTCAACTGGAAAGTATCAAACTAAAGCAGCTTAACAATGTCGACAACAAACTAGAAACGTAAAACGATGTCACAAAAAGGCCTTGTTCGAGTTCTCTAGAAAAGAGATTATAGGGAAATATTTTAAGAATTATAATTTGTTTAGGACTAAAATTAAATAGTTGAAAACATTTTCTAAATGTAGGTCCAAAACTTCTAAATACAGGTAATATGAATAATATAGTAGATTTTCATTAACTTTACCTGCATTTAAGAATTCTTAAGCTGTATTTAGATTTTCCCTTTTATAGTCATACAAATTTTAATTAAAATATTTAAATTAGATGATAATTTTTACTAATTAAACTTCGTGCAATTGAGTTATAGATGTCCATTTTCTTATTCTTCCAATATTTTTTAAAAAAATTATTTTGATTAATTAATAACATTGTATTTTTTTCCACTACCACGATCAATGAATCATTTCTGTTAAAAAATAGACATTCTATAGAAAGTCATACTTTATTAAACATTATAGGAAAGACCAAAAGAAATTCCATGGCAACGAATATTGTATTCGGTACATCATTTTTATATGAAACCAATAGTAAAAGTTGGATATTTCCATCAACATGGCGGAACCAGGGTCAAATATAAGAGGGTCTCATTTATAATAATCAAAAAATTATATACATTAGATCTAAAAAATTTAAATTAGGGGTATCGTCAGCAGTTCATGATTAATTGATTGAAATAGAAAAACACAAAATATATTTTTTATAATTTGATCCAAAAATATATAAATTCATCATTTTAGAGAATAAATAAAAGTTATATAGTTTAAAATGTCAATATTTTATAATTATAAATTATAAAAATTAATTGAAATTTAATATTAAAATAAAAATATAATAAAATATACCTTGATGAATTAATTTTATTATTATTATCACTTATCCCATATTGAAATGTACTACAATAAGTCATTTCTAAAGATTAATAAACAATAATTAAATAAAGTCGTACAAGAAAAATTGTAAATAAAATTTACAGAGTATTAAATAGTTTATTTGAAAGTATTTACGTATAAAAATTTTCATTACAATATCTATTATTCATAAAAAGCATTCTATATTGATTTGTTTTCTCAAAATTAAAATTTATTAGAAACACTTAAATAAACAAAAAAAATACTCCATCCATTATTCTATATGTTTAACATAGTAATTTTCGATATTTTCTAGGCAAATTAAATTGCGTGGAGAAAATCAATTACAGAAAGAAAAAAATAAGTACATGAAAATGATTCACTTATTGTCATGAAATGGAGTTTAATAACATTAAAAAGATAAATCAAAATGGAAAGTGTATCAAATTTAAAAATATTTATTGTAAAAAAATAAGTATTATGAAAGAATGTACATCCTCATAAATGAGGTAGTATAATTAATCATCAATTCAAAGCATTGAAGTATTTAAAAAGTATTAAAATCTTGGGGAAGAGGCTTGCATTGTAAATTGGGGATTAGCTTTAAAATAATATTACATTTTCAATTAAATTTTAAGGATGACGTGGAATTTTGTGTGAGTTACATGTGGCAACAAAGTTGAGTGAGTAACATGTGGCAACAATGAACTCTTTTAATATATACTATGAATACTTAATGAAATAGTTAATTAATAATTATAGATTATAAGAGTTCATTAGATTGTGGTGTTTGGTCAATAAGAATAATTATTGAAATTACTTATAAATTTTCTAGAATTATTCATGATCAACTATCATTAGGTTGATTTTATCATTTTATATAAATGATGGTAACATTCCTATTATTTTTCATTTGGATCCCTACCATGATATTTATAGGTTGGGTTTGAAATGACTTTCTCCTATTTTGTACCGTGCGTTATTCATATTGATAAGATGGTATACACCTTCATTTCTTTCTTTATATGTATTTTTTTTAAAATATTTGGAGGCCTTTTTCACTCTGTTGCCTTAATCTTGTGTTAGTATTAATTTGAATTAGTTTGTTCTATGAACTGCATGGATTAGTTCAAGATTACTATCAACCTAATTCAAATGAAGTTCAAACTAATTTCAATGGCGAAAATAATAAAAATAACAAATGTCAAGTTACCATTTATCAAGAAACAACTAATTATCTGGCAAGTTACGCTGGCGCGAAACAACATGATTTGCCACAGTTTAGGAAACTAACCAATAATGTGAGTGCTCAATAATATTACAATGGACGTATTTCATGATCAAACCCTAAAATTTTAATATGCAGTAAATGAGATTTTATTTATTTTATGCATGGGGAATATAACGTAATTTTAGGGTCCAAACTTTAAAAAAATCAATAAGCCTTTATTACGTATTTTAGGATTTAAACCCTAAAGTTTTATTTATTTTAAATGGCGATAATTTTATTTGCATTAACCGCTATTTCAGAGAGTCTGTATCTTGAAAGAAATTTTTTTTTCCAAAACTTTCTCTATTTCGAATACTTTTGTTCAAGTCCTAAAGTTTTATTTATTTTAAATCGCAATAATTTTTTTTGTTTTAATCGTAAACCCTAAAATTTTAATAATATTTTAAAAAAAATAGAGGGAAGGTTTGCAACTATTGTCCGGATAATTTGTTTCAACCCAAAAGTTACTTCCACGTAATTAGGTAGTTATTCTTAATTTATTTTAAGCATTACTAGTATTTATTTTAATGATTAAAATTTTCTCTATTATCACAAATATCTACTATACCTCTATTGATTATATAAATTTTTAATAGATATTTTTTAGACATTAAAATACAATCTATTTAAAATTATTCTCAAATTCAAGCAAGTGAGAGTTTGAATTATATTTTTATATATAAAAAACAAAATAATAAAAATAATATTTTATATATTTAATTAGAACTAAGTGTATATTAATTCAAATGAAAATTTCACATTTTTCAAATATATGTATTAAAATATTTAATTCATATTTATTGTTATGTATTCTTTTTAAAATTCAAAACACTTCATGGTGGAATGAATAGACTCCCCTAATCTTAAAAAAAAATGAGTACATGAGTGAGTTCATGTACATATTTATTGTTAATATGTTATGCATGTGTATGAATAATTTTAAATTTTCAAATTTTAAAATATTTATTGCATAATATAATTTAATGATTATTGATAAAGTATACAAATATACTAATACTTATCATGATATTATATACTAAGTAAGAATATTTGTTTTATATTTATCAAAGCATATATTTTTAATTTATTATTTTATTCAAAAAAATTTACATATACAAATATATATATATATACTCCCTCCGTTTTATTGGATGTGTCACACTTTCCTTTTTAAATTGTTTTTGTGAATTTAACACACTTTCCTTTTATGGAAAGATTCCTTCAATTTCATGCACTCATTCTACTTTTCCCTTTTTAAATTTAATTACATCCACTCATTTCATTCACCTAAATTCAAACAGATAAGTCTATGTTGTCACATCCAAAGAAACGGAGGTAGTATTAATTGTTAAGAGTTGGTGTGGCTATTCCTAAAAAGTTAAATTGAGAAGTTTATTCTGGAATGGATGTATTAGATAGTGAATATGTAAGATTTAGTTGATGTGGTAACTTTCTTATACAGTGTATTTGTACTGAATGATAATCAATCACCCAGGATTACGCAATTTTACATGGTATCAAGGCTACGACTAAACCCTGAATTTCTTTCCATCTTTGTTGATACGGCAACATCACCGCCAACCGCTTTCTTTTGTCTAGCACCGACGCCTAATCACCAGCTGCCGCCGTCTACATAGCAACGCCACCCATCAACTTTCTGTTCCCCGTCGTCCGCATCCCAGCTCAGCGGAGACACCATCCCTCCTCGATCACCTTGGAAATCATCCATTTTTCATGTTTTCACTGTCTCCAATATCCAGCACGAAGTCCAGTTTATGTACGCATCCTGGGTACGTCTATTCAAACTCCATGCCAAGGGTCACAAAGTTCTTGCACACATCGATGGTATACCGCCTCATTCCGAGAACGATGCAACCTTTGAGGCATGGTGTGAGATTGACGTTCATGTTTTTCAATGGATCTATGGAACATTAAGTGATAACTTTCTTTTACGGGTTCTTGAGAATTAATCAAATGAGTACGCCGCGTGGACTCGTGTGAAGAACATCTTCCACAATAACATGCACGCTCGTGCAACATCGCTGGAGTAGGAATTCAACAATCTGAAACTTGAAGTTATGCCGTCTCTGGAGGTATATTGTCAGCACCTGCGTGAACTCGCTGGCCAATTAAAAGATGTCAACATTGTTTGGTGCTCTAGCTAGTACGATATTTTCTGAGTGAATTTGATACAGTTACCTCTTACATTTACCAAATGATGACTGCCCACAACATGCTCGAACTAGAGAAACACCCCCGAACCGACCAAGAAAACTAGCGGCGGCAGTAATGGTGCCGCCGGCAGCCCCTGGCGTCATGTCAAATGCTCCACCTACTCAATCATACACTGGGCCCCGTGGCTCTGGTCGCGATGCGGCTGCGTGGAGGAGGCCGCAAATAAGGGCGCAACCGCCAGCTGCCTGGCTCCGCCTCCCTGTGAATGCCATCGCTGTCATCATGGGTGTTGCAATGGAGCCTTCCACCAGCACCGTACCCCACTGCTCTGGGTTGGCCGCCCTCCTGGCAGTCCTAGTACCCATCTCCACTGCGTGGACCACTGGTAAGGAGTCTCAGTTCGCGCGCGCAGCTAGAGCTGAGGGGCACATTGTCTCACCTCACCTCTGATTTAGGTACTATGGTTTCTCCTTTACATACGAGAAATATTTGTTATATTCTTGTTGGTAATGACAATAGTATTCTGGTTTATGGTTTTGGTCTGTCTAAATTAACCACCTCGAGCCATTCCCTACATCTTACCAACGGCCTGCATACTCCACACATTGTTAAAAACCTTATCTCTATACGTCAAATCACATAAGACAATAATGTCACAGTTGAGTTTGACCCGTTTGGTTTCTCTATGAAGGATTTTCAGAATGGAGAAACTATTTTGATGAGCAATAGTGCAGGCGAGTTGTACCCTGTGTCTCCCACTTAGTCGTCCATTTCGGTTCCCACGCCTGCTCAGTCTTTTGTCACATTTGCCCCCGGATATTTGGAACTCTCGTCTTAGATGCCCTAGTGCTCTCATCCTCGACCATCTCCAGTCTCAGTCACACATTTGTTTTAATAAGGAGCCTAGTTCTATTTTATATAATTCTTGTCAAATCAGTAAACATAAAATACTGTCGTTTTTTTTACTCTACCTCTACTACTCTTGCTCCATTTGATATTATTCATCGTGATTTGTAGACATCGCCTGTTTTGAGTAAAAACAGTTACAAATACTATCTGGTTTTCATTGATAATTTTACACAATATGTGTGAGTTTATCCTCTAAAGTTCAAGTGTGGGGGGCTTTCAAAATTTGTGCAATTTCATGCGTATGTTAAAAATCAATTTCGACGCTAAATTAAGTCATTTCAATGTGATCTTGGTCATGAATTTGATAACTCTTTTCATGACTCTTCTGTGAAACACGGTTTGGTCTTCCGCTACTCGTGCCCTTCATCACAAAATGGTAAAGTCAAGTGCATGATTCATCGTCTAAATGAAATCATCCAAGCCCTTTTATATCATGTATCTCTTCCACCAACCTTTTGAGTGGAAGCTCTACAAACAACCATCCATCTTCACAAATTCCTTCCCACCAAAGTTCTTGCCTTCTGCTGCTCTGCTTCCGCATTATTTCTAAATAACCTACATATGACAATATCTGGTATTTTCGGTTGTACTTGTTACCCCAATCTCTCTGTCAAAATGCCCCCACAAACTCTCACCCCGCTCTTCTAGTTGTGTATTCCTCAATTATCCATCCTAATTCTGAGTTTGTTGTTTCCTTGATCTATCCACAGGAAAGGACACTGTGTCCCGTCATGTCACATTCGATGAATCAGTATTTACTTTCTCTGAGCCAATCAGTGTTCCCACCTCTGCCTACCATTTTCTTGATTCATATTTTGATCTTGTCTCTCTCGTCATTCTCAAACACATCGCCGACCCAACCCTCATCGTCTCAAACTCCATCTCCACTACCCATTCCCACCCCTCTGTCGCCCACTCTACTCAAGCCAACCACATCACCTCCTTCGTCCTCCCATCTACCATCCCCACCTCTCACTCCCGAGCCCCTCCCAACACCACCTCATACGTTGGACCCGACAACCCAGCTCGCCCCTCACATTCTGCCACCCCCACCCCAGCCTACACACATCATAACCACCCGAGCAATGAGCGGCATCTTCAAGCTGCGAGCTCTCATCTCTGCCACATCCACCACCATTTCCCCCACTTCCTAAATCACCCCGCCTAGCCCTACAGGACCCAAATTGGAATACTGTCATGCAGGACTAATTTCGTTCATTAAAGAAAAATCATACATGGGACTTGGTACGTCACCCTGTTGATGCTCATGTTATTCGTTGCATGTGGTTATATTGTCATAATCATCATTCTGATGGTTATCTGCAACAGTATAAGTCCAGGCTCTTAGTTAATGGTAAAACTCAATAGGTTGGCATTGACTGTGATGAAACAGTCAGTCTTGTGGTTAAGCCTGCAACCAATCGTACTATATTGAGCTTAGTGGTCTCTCGTTCTTGGCTGATACATCAACTTCATGTAAAGAATGTTTTTCTCCATGGCAACTTGCGTGAAACGGTTTATATGCATCAGGCGCCTGGTTTTGTTTATCCAAACGCGCCTCAGCATGTCTGCCGCCTTCTAAAGTCTTTATATGGCCTCAAGCAGGCACCTCGGGCATGGTTTCATAAATTTGCTACTTTTGTTCAATCTTGCAGCTTCAAGAGTAGTGTTTGTCATAATTCATTATTCATCCCGAGTCATGGTGGCCACATGGGTTATTTGCTCCTCTATATTGATGATATTGTCCTCACAGCTTCTAGTACTACACTCCTCACCGACATCATTTCTAAACTATCTCGGAAATTTTTCCATGACCAACCTTGGTGCTCTTCATCATTTTCTGGGTCTCTGTTGCTCGCTCCTCTACGGGCATTTCTAACCTCCTAAAATTACGAAATGTTCACCCACAGCTCCATTAACATTATCTGTAAAATTCTGTCGAAAATCAACCTCATTGCTCTTAAGCTCCAATGATTTTTTGGACTTCCAAATTCTTAACTCTAGTTTTCGAACCTGGAGAAGAATTTGGGTTTGCAAGACTTGTGTTCTCGTCAACCACCAATCTCTTCGATGTACTCGGGGTTAGAGGCTCAGCTTGAGAGGCAATCTCATGAAGCAATGGAAAATCTAAATCATCGTTCATCAGAGCATTGGCATAAAGAGCATTGGCATAAACAATGTCCACTTCTTCGGCTATTGTTGGATCATATCCTTTCCCTTCGAAAACCTAGAGCGGGATGTCAGAGTGGTGATCCATGACAGAAACAGCGCCACGATGAGCTCAATATTTATAAGCTGGTTCGGATAAAGTCTTCGAACCCCTTAGTTCTGAATAATCTGCGAACACATTCCTTTACTAGCTGGGGATTCTCACCTTGTAATTGCTCCAACTCTAGCAATTTCGAAGCTTATTCTTTGTTAATTGTTTCAAGTTCTGCAATTTTTCGTTCTAGCCCGGATATTTTATGACTAGATGCTTTCAATTTCTTTGTCACCCGGGGATTCTCATTTTGTACTTGTCCCAGCTTTTGCAGCCTCACACTTTGTTCATGGTTAGTGGTTTCAAGTTCTGCAATTTTTCGATCTAGCCTGGACACTTGATCTGTAGGCATTTTCAAACGGGGACGGCATATTCATTTCCGTTACCAGTTGGGAACGTATTGGGGACCGGGACAGAAACGACTTGGGGACGTCCCCAAAACGCCAGAAACGGTCAGCCGTTTCCTCCCATGTTTGACCCAAAAACACAAAACGTTTCCTATACAAATTTGTATTCCAATTTCAACGATTCTGTTTCCTAAACTGATTTCAATTCCAAAAACCCTCTATTTATACTTACCAACGATGCAAAACTCTTTTCCATTTTGATTTTGAACTTTGCATCTTCATCTTACGAATTACGATCTCCATCTCTAAAATCTCCACGGTCATGTGATCAGAGAGACCCCGCCTGATTCAGAGTATGGTTTTCACTTCCTTTTTGCTTCCTTTTTTATTCTCTGTTTGTTTGTTTGTTTTGTAATTTGCTCTGTTTTGCTCTGATTCTTGCTTTTTTATCAGCTTTATTTATGTCTTTATCCCTTTGTTCAATGTTGACTTTATTATTTTATGTGAAAGTGAACAAGACATTTCAGCTTTATGCCTTTTTTTATTCTTGTTTTATTACTTTATTTACACCTTTCATATAAACTACTACTTAGAAACTACTTTACGCCTTTTAAACTACTTCTTATTTACACCTTTCGTATAGTTTTTTTTCTTTTGTTTTGTTAAATCAACTTTGCTTTCTTTCATTGGTTATTTTTCTTTCTAACATATATTTTTTTAATCAAATCCATCTCCACCAACATCCCACATTTTCTTCTCATCTTCATATTGATCGGAATTCCTTGATAAAAGAAGGAGGTTGTTGTGGATGAAAACCAAATATTCAGCACGACTTGTGCCAATATATATATATATATGTTAGGGTTTTTTGAAGATTTAATAGAGTTTGGATTTCTATTTTTATTTTTCTTACAACTTATTAAATTGAGTTTGAGTTTAAATTGATATTAAATTTTGAATATTATATATATATTATATTATATTATATTTTTTCCGTCCCCTTAACTTTCCCGTATCCATAATTTTTTTATTTTTCATTTTCCCGTCCCTGTCCCGGTTTAGGTACCCGTCCCCGTCTCAGTGCAACATAGATCCCAAAAGCAGTCTGGATATGCTGAATCAACGTTCCTATGTCGTTTCTGTGTCAGGCTTTAAAACATCCCTGTTTTAACCAAAACCCAACCTTTCTTTAGTTATGGAAACTGAGCCGAGCTAAGCCGATCGTCTCCTCCTCATCTCTTTTCGATAAGCATCTTTTTTCCCATTGCCCCGTTTCGGTCGGAGTAATTATTAGATTTGAACGTGAACCCGCCGGAGATCTGAAGAAGACTGAGCTAAGAAGATCCGCATCGAAGCTTCTTCCATTTCTAAACCAAACCAGTTGCTACCGGAGATGAAATGGAGAAGACTATTACTCAAGTCGGCGCATCCTCAGCCGTCGTCATTTGACAGGTGATTTGTAAGGTGGCGTACCGGAGAAAGAGTTATTACAACATGGCGGATGATTTCTCGGAGGCAAGTAATAAGTAGGAATTTCATTGTTGGTTGAATTGATTTGTTATGATTAATTCTCTATTTTAAGTTTACGATTGTGTGGCTCTAATTATAATAGCTAATGATGAATTCAACGCTCAATTTTTTTTACTACTGTTCGACGTTATCCTTTTGCTTCTTGAGAACTGATTAAAGGAATGCTGGTTGATCCTTCAATATAGATGAATACTATGTAATGGTAGCTGCTATTGTATTTGGAATGGGTGCTGGTAAACCGGACATCATATTTTAGGTTCTTGTTCTATTGCTGGCAATGTATCAATCTTCATAGTACTAAAGTTCTGCTGCTAGTTCTGTACTGATCTGTTACAGATTATAGTATTGCTTATAATAGTTTTGTTTTGATTCATTTAAGATTTATCACCTAATGTTTTTAACTAGTTTGAGTTCATGTGTGTTGGATCTCAATAGCCTCATTGATCTTCTCCAATGGCAGTTTGAAATGAGTAGCAATTTCATTCTTGTGAATTCAGAGATGAGATGGTATTCCCCTGGCAGAAATGCAATGTGAGGATACAGTTGAAAATGAAAGTGGTCTACACTGGAAAATAAGGATACTTGCACTTCTTTTCGAGTAGGCTTGTAACTAATCAATTACAGACATTGTAATTTCCATAAGCAAAGGTCTTTAAGTTCATGTGCAAACACTGCAACTGAAGTTTGTTTTAAACATATGGATGTTTGTGTATGAACAACCAGTTTGAATGCAGTTTGTCAAGCTAAGTAAAAAAAAAAGCTCAGATGATAAAGATAACCTAATCTGAGTGAGTGAGTGAGTGAGTGAGTGAGTGACCACTTTTAGATTAATTTAGCATATAAAAAGGCAAAAATAAAAGCTGAAATAGAGCATCAAAGCACCAGTTTTGTTAGGCTGGATTGAAACTTGAGAGTTGCAGAAATGTACAGAGGAATCTTCAGGAAAACATATAACAAAGTCAATCATAGAAAATTCATACTATAGAAATCAATCAAGTGATCAAATGTTGTTGAATCTGAAGAATAAATCTGGTCTGAAAGTTCTTAATTAATAAATTATCAGAACCTTTGTCTAGTAGGTTTATAATATTTGTTGCCCTTTGAAGTTTCTTCATATTATAAAAAACATTGGCAACTAGATGAATTCTGAAATTGTTCAACTCTATCATGTCAAATTTTAAAAAAGTATTATATCATTTGCCACAATATATGATACGGTTGTGGATATAGACGAACCAAGCAGCTCGCGAGAATTATTGTACAAGCTCGGCTCAAGCTCGAACAAACTACTCTTCTAAGACTGCTTAGCTCGGATATAACCTTACTATACGAAAATAAAAATTTAAAGATAAATGTTAACTAGTCAAACCTCATGAAGCAATGGTATTTTTGGGGAAGCAACTGTGGGTTTTGTCGACTTTTGGCTTGCTTTGGATGAGTTCCTCCTTTTTTTGAAGTTTTCTTGAATCCACCCTTGTATCTTTTGTCTGAAATAGGCTTCTTCCTCATTTTGATCCCTTTTACCGTTAGAGTGTTGTCAGATTGACTCTCAGCTTCTGCTTCATTAAAACCTGGATGTTAAACTACCTCTTCAACCTGTGGTTTACTCATGTGCTGTCCTGCAGATCTATTACTCTGCAATCTAACATCAATGTCTGCTAGCATATTCAAACACCATCCTTTGCAATATTATATGTCTCTTCTCTCTTAGTAGCTTTTGTAACCAAATGAATATAAAGGCCACATAATTTCTTGTACTATCAAGATTCTCTGAGCTGATTGCAGTAGTATCACTAGCTAAGAATCTGGGTTTTGCTTCTCATGTCCATCTTTTCAGTATATACTGGGTTGGAATCTCTATAACACTTGTCAGTGAAAAAGCTTTAAAAATACGAGAACATAAAATTTCAACAAACTCAAATTTTCTACAACTACACTCAGTTTGTCCAGATGAAGAATCATATGTTACAGTGTGATGAAACTTTTTCTAGTTGTGGAGTAATCTCATACTTTGTAACTGACCCAATCTCCTCAATGGTGATAATACTAGAACTATGATAATTACACCACTCCTTTTTTGAAACACTCAAACACCTTCTGAGTATAAACACAAGTTGCATGTTTGAGAATATCTATCAGTAAAGGTAGTGATGAAACACTTGTTTTCATCCTAAAATCAACCTTTAACTCTTCATATCTAAGCTCATCAAGCAGTCTTTCAAAATGATTTAAAAAATCTATATGCTTATATGTGACATACCTCTTCACAATACTATTCATGCTCTCACTTCTTTGAATTATCGTCAAATCTGCACAAAACATTTGTCGTTCATATACCAAAGCACTTTTTTTTGTCCTAAACATACGTCTCAACCACTAATTATTTTCAAGGTCGTAATTCTTCAACATCTCATTCCATGCATTGAAAAAAGCATCCTCCTATTCAAAATCATATATGAAAGAGCTAAAATCCTAAGAAAAATCCTTCAATTCAGAGAAAAAACTGCTAAAGTGTATGGCGGCATTTTGAAAAATGTGTCAAATACACAAGCAGTGATGTGTGTCAGGCCATATTAACGATAAAGCTTTTGTCATTGCTACATCCTGGTCCGTAAGAATAGTTGTAGGCCTCTTATCCCACATAGCCCTTGCAAAAGTTTCAAACAACCACTGAAAAGAAAGAGACGTCTCATCAAACAAAAGCGCAACACCAGAAATTGTTTTCTGTTTGTGATGATTAACCCCAATAAATATTGCAATTGGCCAGCCTTCATTGTTTTTTTGATAAGTTGTGTCAAAAAAATATCACCAAAATTTGAGTAATTAGCTCTCATCCTTGCATCTGCCCAAAAATTATTTGTCATTAAATCAAATTTGAACTCATTTTCAAATAATCATGCTCAATTTTTAATTTGAAAATTAAATATTAGAAGTATAACATAGAAAACAAATCTGCAGTATGTTCTAATCGGTGAACAAAATCTATTAATTGAGAGATGCTTCCAAAGTCTGCCTTGTTTTACATGATAGTGAAATTTTGAACAAACCTCTAAAAACAAAGAAATACAGAAGCCTTCATTCCTATTGTACAATTCCAGGTTGCACTCATTTGTTTCAAAGAACAAATCCCACACTTGTTTCACAAAGAATTACTTATTGTTTCTACTCTTCTTTTTACTGGCTTTAACTCTCTAAGGTTGAGGATATTTGGCATAAAAACATTTGCATGATTGTTTATGCATGTCAGAATATTGAGCTGCAGTGATACTCTAAAAGTTCTCTGATCTTTTATTGTAAACTATCACTTCTTCTGTTATTTTCCCTAAAGCTACTTTTTAGGTGACATCTGAATTAATAGATAGATGCAGAGCTCAAGAGTACACTGATGTAATTTTTGTTCATGAACAAAGAAATACAGAAGCCTTCCCTCACGTGTTTCAACTTACCCAAATCTTTAAAAACAAATAAATACAGAAGGACACGATTTCAAATTTGTCTAACTCAAATGTTTTAAGAGCATACTATTGTTGAGTTAACCATGTTGCATAGATAGGTATTATTGTTATTACTAATACTTAGTGCTAGTTAGAGGTTATAAAAGTTACATAAGTTATGAAATAAAGAGAGGCTTTAGTGGTAGGAGATTGAAAAATATAAAAACTTGCAATAATAGTCTTCAGTGCTAGTTAGTAGTGGTGGGTGGTTGAAGAAGTTACAAGCATGGAATAACGCACATTGTTTAGTCTTCATTAGTAGAGTTAGTGCTAGCTAGTTATGATAAGAGTTTATGGAGGTTAGAAGCTTGTAGTATGGTTCTTCATTAGTGTAGGAATAATTCTTAAGTCATTTTTACAATTTATAAATAGGAGAATGAAAAATCAATAAAACTGTATCTTTTCAGCACCAAAATTTTGTGTTCATTTCTTCCATTTTTCTATCATTGTTCTAACATTTGGTATTAGAGCAAGGTTGATCAATGGAAAGAAATACACGAGAGGGTTCACGCACTCCACCAAGACAAATGGGGCGTAGTGTAACCAGGGAGCAAAGAGCTCGTGAAGTGGTGGTGCAATAGGTGTTGAGGGAGGGTGTCAAACCAATGGTGTACCATATCCTAACTCGCACAAACTATGATGTTTGGGCCCTAGTGATGAGGGTGAATATGAAAGCACAAGTTTTGTGGCGAGCGGTCGAGGAAGGGGATGCTGATTACCGTGAAAATAGGCAGGCACTCTCTGCGATCCTGCGAGCAGTGCCGCCGGAGATGCTATCCACGCTGGCGGTGAAGGACAAAGCTAAAGAGGCTTAGGACACGATAAAGACGCAATGAATGGGTGTCGACCGTGTCCGCGAAGCCAATGCACAAAAGCTGCGCACGGAGTTCGAAACCATCACTTTCAAGGATGGTGAGAATGTTGATGATTTTTCCATGGGAATCACGAGCCTTTTCAACAATATTCGCGTACTTGGTGACATGTTGTAGGAGAAGAAGGTTGTGAAGAAGTTCTTGCGCGTTGTGCCACAACACTACACGTAAGTGGCAATTACAATTGAGACTTTGCTTGATCTAAGCACACTCTTGGTTGATGAACTGACTGGACGACTACGTTCGGTGGAGGATATTTTTGGACTTAGTGATCCAAGCGACAAAGGTGGTGCTAAATTGCTTCTCACGGAGCAGGAGTGGTGAATGCGCCAAAGCCATAAGGAGAAGGGTGAATCCTCTGAGGCTGGTGGAAAGGATTAAAGTCGCAGCAAGGCTAAGAGTCATGGTCATGGAGACTCGTGGGACCAGAAGAGAGGCACCACAGGTACTTGAGAAAAAGGTCCAAGAGAGGGGAAATGTTACAATTGTGACATTTTTGGCCATTTTGCATTTGAGTGTCGCAAGGCAAAACAAGGAAAACAAGACGGGGCACACTTAACCATGGTTGAGGATGATCAGCCAGCCTTGCTAATGGCATCCATGGTAGAGGTGCACCCACCAAAAATCACTTGGCAGGTGCTAGGAAGCCAGAGTGATGAGGCGCTCCATGTTGGGAGTGTCCCGACAAGGCCGACCTTGGATAGAGTTGGTCATGTTAAAGAGGCAGATGAGTACGTCTTCCTCAATGAGGAGCGTGTATTTCAAGTATGTGCGGGCGAGGGGTGTGGTACCTCGACACAGGGGCGAGTAACCAGATGAAGGGCACCAAGGCATTGTTCACATCACTTAATGAGACCGTGAAATGCAAGGTCAGGCTTGGTGATGGATCAATGGTGGAGATATGTGGTCGAGGTGTTGTGATGTTCCTGTGTAAGAACAAAGAGCACAAGGTGCTAACAGATGTGTATTTCATGCCTAAGTTGAACAGCAACATTGTTAGTATTGCCCAACTAGATGAAAATGGTTGCAAGACCGTGATTGAAAATGGGGAGTTATGCTTGTTTGATCGTGACCGGGCCTTGTTGGCATGGGTGGCACGAAGCAAGAATAGGCTCTATGTCTTGACGATAGATGTAGATGCTCCCGTGAGTTTTCTTTCTAAGGCAGACGATGTAGCGTGGCTATGGCATGCACGCTACGGACACTTTAACTTTCGGTCATTGTGCAAATTGGCGCAAAGAGGCATGGCTAAAGGGGTCCCATTGATTGACCATGTTGAGCAGTTTTGTGATGGGTGCTTTCTTGGCAAACAACACCGAGTCTCGTTCCCAAAGGCCTCGGTGTACCGTGCTGCTCAGTGTCTGGAGTTAGTACATGTGGATTTATGTGGCCCTATCATGCCGACAACACCTGGAGGGGGCCGTTACTTCTTGCTGATAGTTAATGACCATAGCCGCTATATGTGGCTAGATGTGCTCAAATCAAAAGTTGGGGCCCTTGGTTCTTTCAAGAAGTTTAAGGCACGTGCTGAAGTTGAAAATGGAGGTAAGCTAAATATGATCCGATCTGACCGGGGTGGTGAGTTCAATTCCATTGAGTTCCAAGAATAATTCAGCGAGCAAGGCATAAAACAGTGCACCACGACACCATACTCTCCACAAAAAAATGGCGTGGTTGAACGGAGTAATCAAATGGTGGTGGAAATGGCGCGCTACTTGCTCAAAAGCATGGGCATGCCAGCTATTTTCTAGGGTGAGGCGGTGAAAACCACTGTCTATAGCTTGAATCGGGCGCCAACACAAAGCTTGGATGGGCAAACTCCTTATAAGGCCTGGCAAGGACGCAAGCCAAATGTGCGTCATTTTAGAACTTTTGGGTGTGTGGTTCACGTTAAGAAAGTTGGCCCCGGGGTGAACAAGCTAGCTGATCGCTCAGTACCAATGGTATTCTTTGGTTATGAAGAGGGATGAAAGGCCTACCGTGTGTATGAGCCAAAAACAAACAAGCTCTATTTAAGTAGAGATGTTGTGTTCGAGGAGCACAAGAAGTGGGAGTGGAAGTCAGGGGTGTATGATGCAGTTGCGACCGTGGATGACACCTTCACGGTGGAGTATTTACCGAAGCTTGATGTAGTGGGCGACACAAGTTCTGATGTGCAACAAGAGGCACCTTCCCCAATTGTGCACCAGACACCGAGGCCTGTTTTTGCTAAAAGGGGAGAGTGGGCTACACCACCAACACGGGATGATGCACTAGATACAGATGATGGCGTAACACGGTACCGCAAGGTGACAGACATTTATGACACAACCGGGGAGGTTGAAATGACAAGTCTTTGTTTCTTAGCCGCGGAGGAACCCAACAGTGTAGACGAGGCTCTGGGTGAGGCATGTTGGATACAAGCCATGGATGATGAGATCATGTCAATAAAAAACAATGGGATGTGGAAGTTAGCTTCTCTCCCTGTTGGGCATAGGGCCATAGGGCTCAAGTGGGTGTTCAAATGAAGAAGGACCCATAAGGCAACATGGTGAAGTATAAGGCCCGCCTTGTGAAAAAGGCTACGTGCAACGCAAAGGAGTGAATTTTGATCAAGTATCTGCTCCTGTGGCCAGGATGGAAACAGTGTGCTTGCTGCTGGCTCTAGTCGCGCAGCGAGGCTGGGAGGTGCACCACATGGATGTCAAATAAGCATTTTTGAATGGAGATGTAACTGGGGAGGTCTATGTGCACCAACCACTAGGTTACGTTGATCCCAAAAATGAGCACAAGGTGCTCATGTTACACAAGGCCTTGTACGGGTTACGCCAGGCGCCGCGAGCTTGGAATGCCAAGCTAGACATAACACTGATCTCCTTAGGTTTCCGTCGCTGCACATTGGAGCATGCGGTGTACCGGAAGATAGGTAGCTTGAATTGTTTACTGGTTGGAGTTTACGTGGATGATTTGATCATCACAGGGGCAA
>JAULKM010000013.1:9882606-9923111 GCA_032355605.1 Rubia tinctorum
GTAACTGCTTTGGCTCTTTCACCGGGGGTATTCTATCTTTTTCTTTTGCGGCGTTCATTAAGTTTCTCGGCTCTGGCCACCTCCTTTCCCTTATCTCTTCTTCGCTCTCTGTCGGGGCTCCTTGCCTTGCCCCGATTGTCATACTGCATGCATAATCCTCTATACTTATTTTTGCCCTGGTAGGTGGCCTTGTTTTAATCCTTCGCCTTTTTGGCTAAATGCACTAGCTCCCCGCTCTGCACTGCATCCTCAATGTTGTGCTTCAGGTGAATACAGTCATTCGTATCATTGCCATTGTCTTCATGATACTCACAAAACTGGGACATATTCCTCTTTCCCGGGCGGCATCTTCATCTTGGCTAGCACATCAAGTATGCCCTTTCCTGCACATAGGGCGAAGATCTCTTTGGGTATATTTATTAGCGAGGTGAAAATCCTTTCTGACTCATTGAACTTGTCGGGCATCTGCCTGCTGACTGTTCGAATAGCCCCCACTTTCTTCGTCCTTACTTCTGAGCTGTCCTTGTCAGCCCTGCGCTGACTATGACCTCCAGTGCTTCCTTCCTCCTTTTGTCAGCCAGGTCTACCCTGTTGAAATTTCCAACTCTCCTCATTAATAGTCGTGGGCGGGTCCAGAGTGAAGTCCCGCAACAGAAACTCATGCCTGAGGCCGTTCAAAAATGTTTCAATATGGAACTAGTTGCTCCTCTCCTGCATCTGATTTGCATCATCATTAAATCTCCCCAGTACGCCGACAGTGTCTCTCCCGGCTTCTGCCTGATGGCAAGCGGCTATGATCTTGTCTTCTGAAATTTTTTCTTTGCATGAAACCAGTCAAAAACTTTTCCTGTATCTGGCTAAAGCTTTCTATCGTCCCGTCTTCCAGGTTCCTGAACCATACCCTGGTTGCAGCTGTCAGGGTGGTTGCGAATACCTTGTATCATATGACTTGCAGTATCACAATAGTGGCCATGTTGGTAGAAAAGGTGTGAAAATTATCCTCCGGGTCGACCTCACCATTTACTGACCCAGGTTCATCAGTATTTTTAGCTTTGGGTCCGCCGTGAACAGCTGTATCCACCTTGTAAGCGGCGAGCCCTTAGCCTCCCTGCTTGAGCCATCTTCTTTTTCCATTGGTGGTGCCCTTCGCCTGACCTATTCCTTATTCCTCTTGATTGGTACATAACCCTCTCTCCACTCGCGGTATGCCATGGTTTCTTCAGCTCCGACTCGTCCCTTTCTCCCCAAAGAGGCAGTGCATTTCTCTCTCATTGCTCTACTTCGAACTGTCTGCAACACTTTCTCTCCTCTAGTAGGCGACTTGGAATTTCTCTCTTGTTCCTGGAAAAGCTCTGTTAAGTACACGTCATGTCCCATCCACCGGGGCTGCCTATCCTCCATTTTCTTCAGCCTATTCATTATCTTCTTCTAGGATGCCATTACCATTTAAAGGATCTCTGAGTTGTTCATCACCTTCTCCGCCATGCGGATTTGATGTCTCTCTCCCATCGACGTCAGTGTCAGAGCAGGCTCATCCTCCTGTGTTACGTCTTCTATCGTCGCCTGGCAGATTCTTCGGTATCCATGCCTCCATCTTCTCCAAGCTGCGTGGATGCTAATAGTTGATTGTGATCCCCACAGATGGTGCCAATGTTAATACCAAAATTGGTAGCATGTTTAGCGATGATCCGCACCAGCCCAATATGCACTTGAGCTTACAAGACAGACAGAAAGAGATCAGGCAGGCAGGCCCAGGGTCATGCCTACTCCGACGCTCCGGTTAGCCATTGATGCCATGTAGAAACGTATCTCAGTGAATAGTGAAGTGATAGGAAAATATTTCCTTGTGTCACACATTTTTCCTCATTATATGTAGTTTGGTGGCTGATGAGACTGGAGTTGTCCCATCAGCACCCGTCAAACCTCTTCCTATCTGCCTCCACGCCCAGGTAGCATCACTGGGCTAGAAGGCTTCACCTTTTACCCTTTTCTCCTTATTGGGCTGTCAGGCCCATACATTATCATCAGTCAAGTTATAAAGAAGTCCTATTGGCATTTGCTGATAAAGGAGGAAATAATGCTTACGTTAGCATAATAAAGTGAGCTAAGAAATGATAATTTAATGTACGAATTAAATAAGGGTACCTCAGTTGTGTAGTGGGGTATAAATGATATGGATTGATCAATTTACTGACTCTCCTTCCCCGAATCTTGTGTAAGGGCATCATCCTCGTTTGTAGCACCAATAGGATGAGAGTAATCCTTATAAGGGCATTTAAGCTGAGATTAATCATGTAACATATCACCTTGCCATACAGTAACATCAACAAATTCATTCATATTCAGTACCTCAACATGAGGAGGAGATGGGACCTCATCAGCACATGCAACCCTAGGCAGCACATCTACCATAGGTATATCACCTTCCCTCTCCTCTAAAACAGTGATAATAATGAAGACTTCATCCGTATTTTTTATCAACATCCCCCACATCAACGAATATCTCACCATCACTCTTATGGCTGCCCTAAACAACCAGGTAGGTCATCCACCAGTACATCATCTAAACCCTCATCGGCAACCAAGTCCCTAGCAAGATTGGTACAACCAGCAGCATCCACCAGTACATCATCTAAACTCGCATCATCTAAACTCATATTAATGAATATCTTATCACTACCTACAATGAGAATAGGTTGCTCAAGATGTACATCATCCACACTAGTGAGGATATGTATAGCTGATGACATACTCGCACCTTGTTTCTCAATAGCATCCAACGGGTTAACCATGTTTATTTCGAAGTCTTCATCCTCAGGGGGGAATCAGCATTTATGGTCTCATCAAACTGTGATCCCTGCTTATTAATAAAATTAACTAAGATAATGCAGTCAATTAAAAGACAATGTATGTTTAGAGCTTTGGAAAAGTATACCTATACTTCGTCGCGAGTTGGGGAAGTATGGAGTTGGCCTAATTGACGTTTGGTCATTTTGTGATCTCAGATTGTCTTTTTTCCTAATATCTTTGGGATTGTTCAATCACCACTTGCAACTGAGTGGTTCCTCCAATTTCCAGAATAGTTAGAAACAATAGTTCGAAGAGAGAACCAAAAAAGTTAGAAACTGCTATAGAGTGAAAGTGCTAATATAACCTTTACTTTTTATTCAAAGTACTAATCTAACTCTATCATTTATTAGTAAGTGATGATCTAACCCTACAATTTATTCATAAGTGTTGATCTAATCCTATTATTTATTAATAATTGTTGATCTAACCCTATCAAATTACTTCTAAATGCTGAACTAGCCCTTATAAACTCTAAAGAAGCACAGATAAAAGGCACAATTTTTAATTACCTCATTCCCGTTCTTAGGTTCAATTGTTCCATCTACAGGCTATTCAAGCAATGCCTTTGGAGCCTCAATATGCTCAACAACTTACACACCACAAATAACCAACTACAATGATGTAGATCATCTCCAAACACCCCTAAAATTATTTGTATCAATCTTTTTACCTTTCTAGGTTTACCCCTTCTTGCTTGGCCCCCTTACATTTTGACTGCCTTGGGTGTTTGAAAAGGAGGGGGCTTCCATTGCCATCTGTAAAATAATTATTTTTTAAAAGATAATATTATTGGAAATTTGAACATTAGTTTTAGTAGTATGAAGAATGTAATTGCCAAATTATAACTCATTCTGAGTTATCGGTGTTCCCACTAATGTTAAAATGCCAGCTTGCTCAACAATAATTTCTTGATTCATAGTTATTTCCTACAAAGGATAAATTATATAATGAAAAGCAACAACAATTTAAACATGTCTAACAATATTGGAATCCAATAATTTACCTTTCCTGGTCGTACCCTCTTTGCCGGACGCATATCAATTATGGTAGGTTGACTCGAAATCCTTTTCACTGGATGGCTACCACCTGCGGAAGGCTAATTTCTACCTTTGTTTAATGGGGGCCTAGTACTAGAACTCCTTTGGATCTTCCTCTCCTTGACTGACCCCTTGAATTTGTACTTCCTTGGGTGTTAGGGGTTTAGATCCTTTCCATTGCTTCCTAAAGAATGCAATTTAATACTGTTATAAGAGATAAAATTATAGTTACATATATAACATAAAGGGCTTTTATGACAACTAAAAGGGTTCCTGGGCAGCCGTTCTTCTTGCCTGCTCAACCACTTTCTTCTCCTTTATTGTGGCCCCACCTTGACAAACCTTCTTGTTGAAACCATACTCCCAACAATTCTCACATCTGTACTTTGACCTTGTAGGGTCATTTTCCCAATCTTCCATGTTCCTCTTAGTATTCGGCCTTCCGACTCACCTGTGCAACTTAGGAGGATCACAAGGTGGGATTGTTGTTGATTCTAGCCAGAAAAGCCAATGTGAAACTAGTGTGATCATGTGACTATAAGCTTTTCAAACATTGTCTTCGATACCATGAGGTCAGAGTACTCATAGAGGGGGACCATCTTGTTCAATAAGACAGCTGCAGCGTGCCACTTGGAACCCCCATGTGATCCCAAATTCCACAATCACATGACCTAGTGTCAATCCTCACAGTATAGTTGGTCTCACCATGGACTACCTTAACCTTAAATGTAGTTTCCAAAAAAGGATGGAATGTTAGTCTCCAAGCAAGTTTTGCAGCAATATTTCGTGGTTTCTCAGTCCTCGAACACATAACAGTCTCCCATCCCACACATTTTTATACCTTTCCTCCAATTTCATCATCTTTACCCACAAACCTTCCATAAGTGTGTACACAGTTTTGTTCCTTAATATGTCAAACCAATTGTTAAATGACTCCGCCAGATTATTGGTGACAAAAGCACATTTTAGGCGCTTAGAGAAAGCATACCTTGCCCAGACGGAGTCACCAAGAGCTACCAACCAAGTGTGTGCCTTTTAAGATAGTTCCTTGATCTTACTCATTACCACCTTAAAGTCCCTAGCATTGAATGCCCTTAAGGCTTTCCAAAACAATTTTCTCAAAATACCCGCTGGATAGTTTCTCTAAAAATTGGCATAAATGTGCCTGCTACATTATCTCTGAGTGGTATGCGACACCAATTCCCGAATAGCCTCACTTAGACCCTGCATTTTAGCACATTAATTAACCATCACTTAGACACTGTATATTTCTTCACCAACATCTAAGCAGAGGAAGTACGAGGTTATGTCAGCACGTTAATTTAAAAGTACAGACTAATTCAGATCATAAATGAAAATTCAAGTCTTAGAACATCACATGGGCATACCCAGGTAAGGACAAATCAACACTTCCAATATAAAGACAGAGTTATTTCATCACATAGTCAATAAAGTAGGGGTTATATCAACATATGGTCAATAAAGACATGGTTTTATCATCACGTAGTCAATAAAGACAGGGTTATATCAACACATAATCAATAAAAATAGGGTCAGATCAGCACATATTATATAAAGTCAAGGTTATATCATCACAATGAACATTTCATAAATTAATACCCAACTGCCTGCTCAACGTAAAAGACCCAACATATATGATAATTTCAAGATATCAATCAAGAACTACCTCACAAACACAATATTCACATTTATAAATATCGTGGGGAGATAAGATACTTAACATTTTAGTGATCGAACATGAAAGTCCAAGGCATCCCATTGGGGAAGCATCTCAAGAAGCCATCCATCATCTTAAAGAAGAAGAAGAGCAGCTATCTTTCAACTCACTATCGGCGAAGGAAACAACAAGCGAAAGAATCCTCCGTCTGGATCATTTGCAATAGTGCTCAACATAACTCTTCTATACCTACCCTGAAGGTGACATTTATCAAAACCTATGTAGAGTCGACATCCATTTAGGAAGCTTCTTACACGAGGGAACTCGAGGATTAGGCCATGTTTGATTCTCCATCATTGCCAAACTTCAGTTGCTTTTCTTCACTTCCTGACAATATTGAGGAAGACATTTGAAGAAGTCCCTATGGTTGCCATCTAACATCCCACATGCCTTGTTCCTTGCCCTCATAAATTGATATTCAGCTTGACTCCAAATGGCAATAAGAAGTCTTCCAACACCTTGTTTGACACTTTCCGGTCAGCACTCATGAGACTCATAATCCTTTTCGCAATCCAATTTTTTATCGCCTTCACACTGCCTAATTGCCTGCATGTGTGCTCCCCCTCGAGCTTCCAAACACAAAAACATGTGTCCATTATTCACTACAAAATTATGAAGACTCAATTCGCAACTCAGATCCTTGCAATCAACCGTGACCCGAAGTTTCTCACTCTTAACTGTACTGTATTGAAACTCTTCTTGGCCATATAATTCAAGAAAAGCTTGCTTAAAATCTTGCTGCGACTGAAATAGCATAACCTCCTTCAAAGTAACTCTATCACCTCTGAAATCCTCAAAATCCTCTCTATTCAAGCATTTTCTAAGCAGATGAAACTCATCGCCACTGACAGACCCATCCTCTAACTCCTCTTCCATATCAGCATCTGCACTTTTCATATCTTCGTAATCAATCTCGGAACTGTCTTCAATGTAATGTTTTACCCATTCTGCATATTCTTCCAATATGTCTTCATCTTTTATTTCATCAACATAATTTCTGTCATCACTGTTGTCGTACGACCCTTCCGAATCCAACTCTGCACCTTCCTCCAAATATTTTGCTTTTTCCTCTCCCGTTCACTGTAAGCAACAGATACTCCAACATCACTGGTAAGGTCAAAAACGTCACCAAAAACTTCCACAGATATCTCATCCTCACAAGCCTTGAACATATTCATGAAATCCTCCTCATTGCACAATAAAACATTCTCCAATAGAGAAGCCCAATACATGAATCTCAATTCCATCTTCTTCCATGCCTCTGGATCAGCGAAGAAAAGTTCAGTGAAATTGGACTTCAATACAACGAGCAAATAACGATCAGGATCAATGTCATCCACTACCTTCAACCCATCACCATATTGAGTGTAATCGTATACATATCATCCTCATCATGCATATTTTCAACAATAACAACATCAATACATATACAACTCCTCCTCCACATTAGCCATAATAAAGACACAAAATACAGCAACTTCATCACATAAAGACATCATAATAAAGCCACACTAAGAAAATAACATTACATCCACTGGAAAAATACCAAAAAATGGAAAAGGCCACTACCCCTGTTATGACAATACATAAAACAAAACCCTAGCACTTCCATTTTAATATTTTACAATCAACCACTAAGTAACACCACATACAACCCTTACACAGGCAAACGAAATATACCCTAGCATCTCCACAAGCCCAGAAATTACAAGAAAACAAGCAAAATTCTAAAAAGTATAAAACCCTAGGAAAATCACCCCCAATCACAGATTTTAGCCCTAAATCTTAAACAAAGAATAAGAGCAACTCAATACAGGTAATCAGAGAGAAAGAATAAGTCAGGATCAAGGGGAAAATGGCACGTGAGTTCTTATCATTTGGGATGAACCCCTGTTTTCAGGTTGTAGGCAGCGATTCAACTCCGTCCGCAGTAATCCACCGACGAGTGTTCGTCTGAGATAGGGGAACACAGCGACAACAATGGAACCTTCAGGCTATGGCAACAATTGGTGGAGAAAATGATAAACCTTGGGTTGTGTGCGTCTGAGGGAAGAAGACAATACATTCTAGCGGGAAGAAAAGAGCGAATAAAGAAGGAATTTGAACAAAAATGAAGAAATTGAGAGAAAAAGGCTAGAGGTTTTGACATATTTTCATGTATTTTAATTTTTTTCTTTTTTAAACAAGGGAAAATCGGCCATTTCAACAAAATTTGGTAATTAAGTTGTTAACTAAAAAGTCAACACAGTCGAAGGTTATTTTGGCACTTTCTAAGATTGCAAGGTTACATTGGCACATTCAGCCTAAATTCAGGGTTATTTTAGCACTTAACCCTTTAACTTTTTTTAATACAGTACTCATTTATTGAACTATAAAAAGAGACGTGAACCAAACTAATTTTTTAAAAATGAGTAACGATAAAGAGTGTGAAAATTTATAGTGAAATCACACGGTGACTGATGTGGCAACAATGAAAAGACATATGTATCCCTAATTAATTGCATTTTTTAAGGAATATGATTAGTAATTTAGCCTTTTACTGCCATCTAAATCATTCACTATGAATTTTCACTCTCCTTATCATCACCATTTTTAAATAATATTCAAGTTGATTGGGAAAATGCTAGTAAGGCCTTGTCTAGTTAGGTTTAATTTCAACACCAATAAACTAAGACAAAGTCTTGTATAAGATCGTCTCAAAACGAGACCATGGATTAAATTGCAAAGAATTCAACATGGGGTTTCAAAATGAAGTTTTAAAAGTTCAGAGGTTGGATGTGAAATTTTGTTAATTTACATTTAATTCCATGTAAATATCAATCTTTCATCTTCTTCTCTCACCTCTCCCTTCCGTCTTCTGTAACTTCTAGGCAACTTCTCTCCCCATTTCTCTTCGAGCTCCAAATTTCCACCGCATGCAACCGCTCCTTCCCTTTAATTTTACTGCTTCTTTTCTCCATTTTCCTTTCATATTTCTTGCGTGTAGTGATTCTCAATGAATGCAAGGAAGTTACACTTTATTTTCTAGTGATATTTTCGGTTTAGCTTTAATTTATGGCAATATAACAAAAATTCGACTTTCGTTTTGTGTTTATCTTCGAAGGTAATTTCTTTGCTCTAATATTTATGCATATTTTGTTGTTTTTTGTTTAATTTTTCTTTTCATGTGATTCTCTAGGGTTTGTATAGGTTATACTGAGTATTATTGTGCTTCTTTTGTAGTTTTTGTTCATTATGTAGTTTATTCGTGTTTTATTTTGTGTTTTAGGGTTTATGTTATTCACTGTGTTAATATTTGGGGATTTCTTTGTTTTTTGTGTTTGATGAATTGTTCTTACGGATTTGTACTAATTTTTGTGTTGTTGTTGTTGTTTTCTAGATGTATAAGAAAACTTGCCTCGTTGTTGTTGCAATCAATGTTTAGGGTTGATTTGTATTTTCATTTTTTATGTTAGAGATTTGTTAGGGTATTTGAAACACTTTGTAATGATTGATGTTTAATGGTTTTATAGTTATGATGATTGATATTTTCACAGGGTAGCGTAAAACTTAGAATTAAAGGTTGCCACTTTTATATGCTAATTTTATGTGTTTTTGTTGTGCCCTTGGTGATTCATTGAATTCATTTGATTTTGAGTTATCATTGTTAGATGTTTTATATCTTGCATAAAAAATTAAAGTTACTTGTTCATCCGTAATATACACAAATTGATATGAATTATCTTACATCTGTAAATTATCATGTAAAAATAATAATAACATCACTGGATAGAAGTGAAATGTCAACGAATTTATTTCAAATACAACAAACTTGGAATGTACAAGTATAAGGTAGCATATGAATATCCAGTTTAATTCTACATCCTCATCAGTACTTTTGTAAAAAAAAATCAAATAAAAAATTGAAATCGCATCATAATAGTGTAACATCATAGTATGGCAGTAAATAATGATCAACTCTCAACAAGTTGGTTTTAGATCAATCGAGCATTTGGTTTATTGGAACCAAATTTTTTTGTCACTGACTTCTTCCATTCAAACTTACCTTTCACTCTCATTTATTCCTTTGGTGTTTGTTTTTTGCGGATCAAGGACTTTGAGAGCTATCTTTGTTGATGATTCTAATTAATTGTTTCGATGATCTCTTTGTCGACTTCCATACAACAAATCCAACTGAATTTGTATGTGCGTGGTATAATGTTTCAAGTTGTTCCCATGAAGTGCGTGGAATAATGTTTCAAGTTATTCCCATGTAGTTTCCCGTACTCTTAGAAGAAATTCAGTTTGATCTGTCCAACGAGTTTGGTAAACTTGTATCCAGAAAAAAAACAAAAAACAAAATCTGAGCATACTATTACTCAGGAATTCAGTGAGTTATGTTTCTATTGAAACATCATGCTATAATTTATAAAATCCAACAATATAGAAGCAACATCATATTCTGTAATTTTTTCCAATTGCAATTTGAAAACATATATTTTGTGTAATGTATAGACTAGTCAACTATTCTTTTTGCAGCATCACTTAATGATGTTGCAATATGTAATCCTGAACATGATCAGTGAATTTACAACATATGTATGGATAAAACATCCTTTCATACATTTGTAACATAAACTAGGACAAAAGTAATATCACATCCTGTTTGCTGCAAATTGTAATTATGATCATATGCTCAGTTCAATTTTTACCATTATGCTATAGAGTTAAAACATCATGTTAATTTCAATGAACATAATCTGCTATAAATCAGATCTCCAACTGCAAACAAATATTTTGATAATGTGCAAGAGACTCAACTACACTGTTTCAAACATCAAAATTACAACTCAAGACGAGGATTCCAACCCGTGAAAGTTAAGGCATTTTAAGGAAAATTTAAGAAAATTGATAAGATGTTGCTCTATTTGAAGAAAAATTGACAACATATTGGAAAACCATTCGTGCAAATCAGGCTTTTCAAACACAATTTGCTGTTTTTCAAATCAGACTCGGAATCAATTACAAAAAGATCAAACAGGTACGATATGTTTACCATTGACACTCGATACATTTTTTTGTGTTTGACTCTATTGTTGCATCGTCTATATGAGTGCTAATTGATTTTTGATTTGGAAATCACCGTCTTCAATCATGATTCAATCTTTGAATATGCAAATTTCAAATTTATTTGATTCATAGATCTAGGATGATTAATGTTAAATTAATACCTAATTATTGTTGTAGCTTACTTGATTGATGTTTTGTTGATTTTGATTGACGTTTTTCTTCAATTTTGTTACGGTTGATTATTGATTATAAACATCGATTAGAGGATTTGGTGTTTGTGAAAGATTTTTGTTGAGAAAGTGATGTTTATTGTTCATGGTTGAAGGGATTTAGTGAAGGCGTGTTTGGGCCAAGAATTAAGCTTCACGCTTTCAGGCTGGGAAAGGATTTTTTAAAAATTAAATTTGCTCTTTAGTCCCTCCAAGATTTTACATTTTTCATTAATGAACCCGAGCCCAATTTATTTGTAATTTCCCCTTGAATTTGATTTGGCATTTCACTATTTTACTTCTAGTCCCTAGGCTCACCATGAGACGGTCTCGCAAGAGACGAACTCATAAATTAAAGTCAACACTAATAAACTAAATTCAGAATCAATAAATTAAATCCATCACCATTAAATTTAGCACTGGAAAAATAGAATTAATAAACAAATATTTATTTTGGTTATTAGCTATCATTGATTGAATAATAATTCAAATTTTAAATGTGAAACGATTACAACATCATTTTGGAAAAGAAATGCAAACATTACTCATCATTTCTTTCAATCACTCTTATCCATTGAATTTTTGTTGTCATCATCACCGTGCACTTCATCATTTCCTCTAGTAGAGCTCCAAATTTGCAAAGTTATATTATTACGCAATTACGTCATTACATTCTTTCGAGCTTGATCAAACATGTGTAAGTCCATAATGAATGTATTAATGATGAATGTCTAAAATATTATGTGAAACCTGCACGTGGTGCATTATTTAGACAATGACTCTTAGTATAATTTTTTCTGCTATGGTAAATAATTGAATTAAACAACTTCTATGACATATCATAATTGACAATTAATATTAGGGAAAAGTGCAAAAATAACCCTATAAGATTGAGAAAGTGTAGGAATACCTTGTAAAATCTGAAAGTGCAGAATTAACCCTATAAGATTGTCAAAATGTTCTATTTTAACTCTGTGGCCGATATTTGGCATTGACTGATGTAAATCTGGCGTTGACTAATAATGAAAAGACATAAATGCCCCTTAGACTTAAAACTACAATTGTAATGACAATTCTACCGCCTTAGACTTCTTCTTCTTTTATTTCATCTTCTCCAAAAACACCATGGCCACCACCTGCCACTGGCGCCGCCGCCGTGCCCCATCGTCCAGGACCACTGGAGTTTGCACAAAACTACCGGACATACACCATTTACTAGCCCCACTCAATATATGTGTCTACCAATCTCATCGGCGTTCATCCTCCATCCACCTTCGTCCACCCCTCATCCAACCGCGTCCACCGAGCTCCCCCGAACCTCTGTCGCTCTGCTGATCACCGATCGCCGATCCATCGTCTCGTCACTGCCACTGTGCCGTCACCTGAACCCACCACCATCACCACCTCTTCCGTTCGGAGCCACCAGCGCTGCCACCTACCTCCTCTGCCCACAAACCCTTGCAACGTACCCTCTCTCCTGCCGCCACATCTTTGCCGCCCAAAAACCCTAGCCTCTACCTCTCCCACGCCACCACCCCCCCCCCCCTCAGCCCTAGCTGATCAATCTCACTCTTACCTCACTGCTAATACTGTCGCCACCGAAAAACATCTCATCGCCACTGGAATTCTCTCCCCCACTGCTCAAATCCCTCACCTCAGTCGCTGTGCTACCATAAAACACCCCGTCATCGCTCAACCCTAAACAAAGAGGACAAAGCAGTAGAGGAAAAGATGTTGGCACTGTTGAGGATGAGACCAGTAATGGTTTGAATGGGGGTGGGGTTATCAAAAATGGGAAATTTGGGGTACAGTGGCTTCGGGGTGAGATGGCGGAGCGGAGGTGATTAGCAGTGGTGTTAGGCAAAGTGGAGGTGAGGAAGAAATGGATTGAGACAGTGGCTTTGGGCTTGGAGGACTGAGTTGACTGTCTGATAGTAGTGGTGAAGAAGGAATTGGAGTGCTGAGAAAGGAGGTCTGAGTTAACGGTCTAATTAGCAGTGGTGAGGAAGAAATAGGAGTGCTAAAGAAGAAATGAGAATGAAGTGAGGAGGTCTTTTCATATTTTTGTTTGTTTTTTAATTTTTTCAGGCCAATTTGGTTGTTGACATTTTGGTCAACAAAGTCCAGGGTTATTTTTGCACTTTCAGAATTTACAAGACCATTTATGCACTTTTGATCAAAACATACGGTTAAAAACACACTTTTCTCTTAATATTATTAACATAATATTTAAAAGAGACTTTTACATTTATAACCCTAATTTTAGATTGAAAGTGCCAATAAACCCTACAAAATGAGAAAACACAAAATAATCCTAACTTTATGACAAAATGTGCAGTTATAACCTTTGGCCTATTCCCAAGTTTACTAAAGGAATTGGGCACTAAACAAATATGAAATGACAAAAATACCCCTTACCCTAAAGCTAAATTTTAATTCCCCATTTACCCCATTTACCCCTCTTATTCTTCTTCCAAAACCTCCTTTTATTCCAGCCACCACTTCCCACCACTACAGCCACCACGTGCCTCATCCATCATTGTGTCCTGTTACATCGCTCGACACCTCTGCTCAAATTGTCTTCTCCTTTGTTCATCCTCGTAGAGTAAGCAATCCTGCCGGCGAGCTTGATGACATCCTCTTGATGGACGAGCCAGACCCTATCAAAATCAGGGCGAATTAATATATTGATTTTTAAAATTTGTAATGGATAGAGGGAAAGGGAAGATAAAAGGAAAGAACGGTAGCTCCGACATCAATCAATGTCACCACTGACATCTCCCAAGGCGGCGGGTATCTTACACGGAGATGGCGGAAAGTAGTCCTTGCAATGCATACGAGTAAGTTGAAGATGATTGAGTATGAATGAGGCGAACGCCGGAATTGGTGCACAAAGAATGAGCCATCAGCTACACCAGTGATTAGTCTCATGCTCATCTTGCTCCCGCTCATCATTTTTTTATTCCCTAGAATAATGGTTCTATAATTTTGCTATCGCTTACTGTATTTCTTCCTCAGGCCTACTAGGAGCTGACCTTTTGGGATGATATTGATAAACTTAATTCTTAAAATTTTAGTAACCTGAATTTTTTTTGAAGCTTGTAATGGATAAAGGGAAAGGGAAGAAAAATAAAGAAGAATAGGGCATTTATGTCCCTTTTTAATTTTATTTTTAAATTTAGGGGCAAAATGGTAATTTTATTACATTCCAGCCAAAATTCCCCCTTGGTAATTGAAGTCAACGGCGCCTAGGGTTAGATTGACACATATATCAATAAGTTTGAGTTATTTTTGTACTCTCTCATTTTACAGGGTTAGATTGACACTTTATGCCTGAAGTTACGGTTATTTTAGTATTTGACTCTATTTAAAATTATTATAGTAAATCCGAGTAATTAAGATGTCCAATTTCAATTTGACTCTCAAAAAAATGAAGGTAACTTTGACAATATTGTTCTAATTTTCATTCATGTCACTACCAACCTCAATTTGATAGTTTTGCTTTGATTTCCACCAACGTCACTCTGACTCCCTTGGACTGGAGTATTGAAGGTTGCATTGGAGATGGTCTAAGCCAAATCGTTAGTCATATTCATTTATGTTTGTATATTTTAACTTTATTCTTCTTTCTTTTGATTCATATCCAACATTTGAATTACTATATATTTGATTAAACTTTGTCTCGAAACATATCATTTCCACTTGCAAAATGAGTGAGTTATTTTTATTTAACTTCTTTTAGTTTGGTTTCATGTAGTTTGATTTAGTCTCATTTAGTTTGGTCAAACATTTTTTATTTTAGTTGTTTCTGGTTTGAGTAAATTCCGTCTAGTTCAATTTAATGAGTTTCGTACGGTTTCATGTCTCTCCCATGTTTTCATATTAATTTTTATTTTTTTAAAAAAACTACCAATAATATAAATTCAGCACTAATAAACTAAACTAGGCACCAATAAACTAAACTCAACACCAATAAACTAAATCCAACACCAATAAACTAAATTTAGCACCAAATAAACCCATTTGAACAAGGCCTAAGTGAAATTAATATCTAATCTAATTAGTTTCTAACAATAATTATTTTTTTAAATCAGTCAACCATCAACCTTTTCATTTGACTCGTTTAACTTTTCTTTAGTACCACTTTATTGAACTAAAAAGAGATGTAAACCAAAATAACATTTTTTAAAAAAATAAATTAATATACAAGTGGATTGGAAAAATGGTAGGTGAAATTAACATCTAGTCTTCTTAGCTTCTAACAATAATTAACTTATCGTAAGAATATTTAAATTACAAGTCAAGTACATTGATAGTTCGAACTTATTACAAATTAGAAATCCAATAAAAACTGTAATATTGTCATCGGAATATTAACTTGCTTTTCACAAATATCACTACGCCAAATATGAAATTCAAAAAATTGTAACACCACTTAATCCAATGCACCGTCTATGTTGTTGAAACTGCAAACATCTTGAAAAGTATATGAATCCAAAAAATAACTCCTAATGAAAAATGCAAATAGAACCACAAATACACAATATGTACAACCAGATTAGAGTCACTGTATTAACTTGAGCAACTAAATCGGCTATCACATGAACTCAACGATTTAATCTATCATGTGGAAAAATAATACTAATGTGTGGAAACAAATTTCACACTTATTCAATAATATAAACATTCAAGAAAGAGAGTTTTTAAAAATGTGACTTTTTAAGGGAAATGATCTGTTAGGGAACCGATTGCAAAATGGGGCCCATTTTATAATTAATCAAAAATTGATGGCTTCATGTAAATACAAATTTTCATTTAATATTTAATATTTTTTATTTCCTTCTCGGTCGCCTTCCTCTCTAATAACTTTCACCTAGCTCTTGTAACTGTTGTAGCTTCTCTCTCGTAACCTCTATTGTTGTTCTACTGTAGTTTCCCTCTTGTAACCTCCGTTATCGTTGGTTTTTCTGCATTCTCCTCTCGTAACCTCTGTTACCATCGATTCTGCCTCCTCATATATCCACCGCCAATTCCACCATAGTTGTGTAACCTCTATTTCAGCCTATTCTCCATATGTTCTCTACTTTTCAGTGTCGATTATGGTTAGTTTGTTCATTCGTTCTTTTGAAATTTTTGTATGGTTAAGGTTGTTCTCTTTTTATTGTGTTTTGTATATTTTGTATTTGTTATTGTTTTGTGATGATTATTTATTGTTACTTTGATTTTTTTGGTTTTGACCGTTGATAGGCATATTTTTTTTGTGTTTTGAGTTGCTATATACATTTTCCTCTAATTTAGTTTTGAATTCCCCATTTGTATTTACAATTAACTTGTTGATTGTTCATTTTGAATTAGGAACTACATTTGTTTACTTATATGTTGCATTTGTTAGTATTCATTAGGTATTTGTGTGGTTATACAGTGTATGCCTTTTTGTTACCATTTATTATTGATTGTTAATTTTGGTTTAGGAACTACATTTGTTTACTTATGATGTGCTTGTTCCTTTCAAACAATTGACAATTCAAGCTTGCGACAAATCAATGACATTCTGATCCTGCAATAAATCTTTTGGATTGGATCCGAAATAAAAGCTTTGATACCTAAGTTAGTATCTTATATTGCCAAGTATATTATCTCTGGTTGCTAGTTGTTATTTACTTTAATATCACAAGTCATCATCTATTTATAGGCCGGTTGAGCCTACGTTATCGGAGCGTCAATTGATATAAAGGTCGTGTTAGTCGTGGCCATCGTGGTGGTTGCACGGTGCATGTTCTATCGATCGTTACCATAGTGGAAAATAGGTGCCTATTAATTGGGGTAGTGCCTAAATATTCCTTCGGGTAAACAGCTTTGACTATGTGGCGCTACCCTCTCGGCACATGTTCACTCTTCATCGTAAGAACGCACTAGCTCTGATGAGTTATCCCTTGTGTGGGTTGGGCCTAATATTATGGTTGGTATATACATGGCACAAACATTAGGACCAACCTATGTAGGGAAAACTCAACCAGGTTAGGAAGTATTCACATTCGAAGAACAAACACCAATTGAGAATATCGTGCCTCATAGTTGACGTTATCTAACCGAAGGAACAACCGACCACTATCATAAAAGTTATGCAAGTGGCTGCCACTCAACCCACAATAGATAGAGCGTGGCCCACGATATACACACTCAAAATAGTCGGATATCCACCAAGATGGAAACGATCAGCATGAACTGTACATCAAACAATGCCTCAACATGATAGGCTTGAGAAGCTGATAAATAGACAATAGCTTTCGATATCAATTTAAGAAACAACTGGAAATAAAAATAATATACTTGAAACACATGAGACTAACTTGAGCATCACAGCCCTAACTCCGGATTCTATCCGGAAGATTTGTTGTAGGATCGCAATATCATTGATTTGCCACAAACTGGGATTGTCACTATCATTTCAAAGGAACCATTGCATTAATGGTGTCATCTATGGGGAAGACTGTAGTTTTCACCGTCCCTTTTAAGTTACAGTGTCAAGGACTAGAAGGGCGATAAGTTAAGATGAAACATGACTGAGCTGATACCACCATTAACAAACCCACAACAATTAACAAACCAACACCAATGACAAACCCATCAATGACAAACATGTTGAACTAGCAAGAAACAAGTCCTAGTCAAAGAGGTCCAAAATTTTATGGATAACATGGAAGCACAATCCCCATACTGATAAACAGAAGTTGGCTTTTGCGGCTTTTCTCACATAAAATGGGAAGTACCTCTACCTTCAATTTGTTGGTACACAGTGAGGATAGAAGCGTAACCAAAAAACCCTTTAGGAGGCTAAGAAGAAGTGAAGAATAAAGAGGCATCCATTAAGAAGACATCCCAAAAATCATGACAAATCCAGGAACTACGATGTCAAAATGAAGCGGAACACTCCTCGTTGGTGGAAAAATTGCATAATTTTGCAGTGCCAAAAGACTTCAAGCTTCCTACCCTGCTAAAAGCCTATGATGGAACAATGTATCCGAACAAATTTCTACACTCTTACAGGACCAACTTGAGGCTTCATGATGCACCTATCTAAACAGTGTGCAAAGACTTTCCCATCTTCATGGGGGAGACTGCAATAATGGGGTATTGTAGTTTGCCCAAGCAAATAATTGTAACTTGTAGAGGAACATAATCGATGACCAGTAGTTCACCATTCCTCAAAACACCCCTTACCAAGTCAAGATGGGAGATTTAGTAAAACCATAAGGAGCTATTTCGGGAGCCAACGCCAATGAAAGTCCCAGCAGACAAAAGGCCTAAAGATTGTTGTTGCAAATTCCACGAGGACCATGCCCATGACACATATAGTTACAACGATCTCCAAAGACAAGTTAAAGAATTGCTCTGACAAGAATGCCCCACTCAGTAAAAAATGGAACTAAAATGGAACTTCCTGGTATTGGAGTCAATGGATAACCAAGAACGATTATTGCTGATCTTCTTCTTATTCTCTCTGCAAGTTATGAATCAACAACTTGAAGCTCTCTTGGATCACATTTCACCAACTTTTTCACACTCAGCATATGCAAACAAAGTTTATATGCTTCAGGCCTTATAGTCTATTGTGTTGTGGGATTCCTGCACTGCCCAAATTTTGATTATTTTGGCTCAAACACATGGCTTCTTCAATGGAGACAACTACACTACACACATCTTGTTTATTTTGGCTCACCTAATCTCATTCTTCAATGACGACAAGTCCTTGATGTACTTATGCTATGGTTCATAGTGCGGACGCCGACTATCTTTGAGCAAAAGATTATCAACATTAACATTTTGTTTATGTTGATAATATTACATATTCCTTTTGTAATTATCCTTCACTCTATTCTACTCTTTTCTTCAATCTGCCCATCATTGTGTCCATATAGGGGTAGAGGCATAATCGATGGAACATTGGGAATCAAAGGACAAAACACTACTCTCTTTTTTTACTTTATATTTTACATTTCAATATTTATGGTTTAGGGTGCCAATAAATCCCTTACATCTCAATAAGATATTTTAATTAAAAAATAGTATTAAAAAAGGAATACTCAGCGCAAAGAAGAATACGAGAATTACCTAACCTCCGGCGAAACCAAAGCAGAAGAAAGCAATGGTAATCGAGCAAGGAGAAGGCACGATTGGTGCCCTACACAGAGTAATATTGTCCAACCACAGATCTACCAAGCTTATCTCCAACAATGCAATATAGGTAAAGGTACCTGCTGTCATAGGAGCTTATGGATAAAATAATGCATATTGATGAAACAATCACATTTAACAAACAACATGTTGTTCCAAGTTCGTCACCACATAGCGACCCACTGGTCTTAACAACAAAGAAAGGAAACTCCAAAGTGCACAGGGTCTTCGTAGATGAGAGGAGCGCAATGGAGGTACTATTCTTTGATTTTATTTATTCTTGATAAACATGGATTCAAGAGGTCAGAATAAAATAAAGATATATCATATATAGTTAGTTTCACACGAAAATCACATGTGCCCCTAGGAAATATACAATTACCAGTGATGGTTGGGCAGAAAGGATAGAGCTTGCACAGTATAATGCGATTTTATAGTAATGTACTCATCAAGTCCTTTCAACATCATCGTAGAGAGGCCTTGGATGAAAATTTCCAAGGCAATCTAGTCCCCTTACCGCCTAGTTATGAAGTTTACTACTCCAATGGATGTCGCAACAGTTAGGCTACCGGCTAACAGCAAGGCAATGCATAGATATTGCAATGAAGCCCGCAACCTCCTGCAATCTCCAGCCAATGGTACATACGATTAACAAAGGGTAACCCACAAAAGATGTTAATCTAGGAATTGACTTGGGTGAAGAAACTGAGCTAGTACGCACAGACAAAGATGACAATAGAAAGAGATTAGGATCGGGAAAATACTACCCATACTAATCAAACATAATGTGATAACTATGCTTAAGAAATTCAAGAACTCTTTTTCTTGGTCAGACCAAGACATGGGAGGAGTCATCTCATCTACCACAACACATAACCTTAATATCGACCCATCAGTAAAACTTGTTCGAAAAAAGTAACGAAGTTTCCCACATGACAAGTAGGTGGAAATTGAAAATGAAGTTTGCGTCCTCACAGGTCTACTCCGAGAAGTAGTATAGCCAACATGATCAAACCAACCCTGTCATGGTCGGGGAAGTCGATGCGGGATGGATAATTTGCATCAACTATACGAATCTCAACTAATACCACCCAAAAGACTATTACCCCTTACCAAAAAATTATTAATTGGTAGAAGCAATCTCGGGATACAAATTCATGGCATTTCTAGATAAGTATAAGGGATATCACCATATTCTAATGAACCCTGAAGATGCGGAGAATATGGCATTCATAAAAAGCTTCAAATCATTTTGTTATGCCAAAATTCCATTCGAACTCAAGAACACGAGAGCCACATACCAATGAATAGTCGACAAGTTATTCTCTCATCAAGTTAGCAACAACATCGAAATCTATATGGGCGACATGGCTATCCAAAGTAAGAAGCTAAGCACATGCTCCCATGATCTATAAGAGACACTCATCACCATCCAAACCAAATGGATGTTACTAAACCCTAAGAAATGTACCATTGGAGTGAGTGATGAAATTTTCCTATGTTACATGTATCATCTAGAGGCATTGAGTCTAACCCGGAGAAAATATAAACCAGTAAGTGCTACTACCACCTCACTCAATCAAAGAAGTTTAAATCATATCGGCTTGTTGGCTCGGGTATGTACCATAAACTAAGAGCCAAAGAAATACAGTCCATAAAAAATAACAGACACTAACGAGTGATTACAATGCACTACCAAACAATATCACAACTAAAATAGAACAAATAAAAAAACAAAAACTTGGCTAAAAACTAACTAAGCTAGCTATTTGATAAACAACGCCTTAATCCTCGGCAGCAACGCCAAAATTTGACAAGCACTCCAGTATCATTAAAATTAGAGCACTACAATCAAAGATAAGATTTATGTTGTTTCCCCATTACTACAGATTATTAAAAAGTAAACAGTGGTAAGACATGGTTATCCACTAGGAAAAGAGGGTTTATATGATTGTTTCACGTAGCAACACACACACACACACGAGTGTCATCAAGTGTGTTCTCGTGAACAAGAAGGGAGGGGCTTGTTTGAGTAATTCGCTAAACATTACAAGTATAGAACTGAAGAACAATCTATCATGAAAACCTAACAGATAGTCTAACTATGATAATAGGGAGACTTAGGGGAATTTGTTTCAAATGTTTAGCATTAAAATTCGAACATGGATTCATATTCACATAATACAAGTATATCCTAATCTATGTTGTATCACACATGTGGATAGCTAAAGTGATACAAAGATCCCTCAAATGGTGACATATCCACCCAAACTCGGCAGAAGTATTAGCCATAGCAGGATACTCTGATTCACAAATGGAGCGAGAGACAGTAGGTTGTTTCTTAGCATACCAAGAAATTAATTTCCACCAATAAAAATAGTATATCTATAAATGAAGCGGTGGGTCTCAAGGCAACAAGCCCAATCAGCGTCCGAGAATAGTATTACTCCCTAGGGACCCAATGTAAATACCCATTCTAAAGCGCATCGTGTAGAACTCATAACGTCAATACCTCACTATTGCTCTCTAAGAGAACTATTCTACCTAGTTACCACAACTTCAAGATATGACCGTCGGAATTACAATATGTCCCCAACATGACTTTTGAAGCATACCAAACCACTGGTAACTCATGTATCATCCATAGACCAACTCAATCACCCATTTAAGCCTAAGCTAAATTAATAACCAAAATTTATGCATAGTTGTCAATCCTAGACACGACCTTCAAGTTGACCATTGACCAAATCTACAAAAAGATAAAAACAATTAAATGGATTATTACCGAACATAGCACTAAATCATGGCATAATCCCAATAAGTAATAAATCATAATATTAATCATGCATTAATCATGACATTAAACACAAGCAACAACAATAATCAAAGCATAAATAGAATGAATCTTGGAATCTCACAAAATGTTAACAAAACATGTTTATAGAATGATTTTAAGCATAAATCTAGCCTAATCTATAATAATCCATGAAAATAAATGATATAAAGATGCTAAACATGGTGACATAAATGAAGAGAGAAAGAAAAAGTACAGTATAAAGCCCAAAAGTACGCCTCCTTTGTCCAATGGATAAATGGATTCTTTCATAGGTGGGTAGAGGGAGAAAGGAAATTCATCCCTTAAAATCCTATTTAACCCAATGGAATGGACCATGCCAAGAAATACGGTTCATGCCCAAGTTCTAAGTACGGTCCGTACACTTTTGCACGATCCGTTAACTCTGGCTTATATCCAAGTTGAATGCTTGCTTTGAAAAATATGGACCATGCAATTTTTCATTGTCCGTTCCCCAGGGCTTTGGTTTGAGCCTTTTTTGTTTTTTGAAAAATACGGATCGTGTACATTTGCTCAGTCTATTCCCTACACAGTGAACTTTAGGTCTTCGTGGTTTTTGAAAAATACAGATCATGCATGTTTGCACGGTCCGTTCCCGAAAACTTAAACTTGAGTATGGAGTATCCTAGGAATGCGTATTAGAGTACTCTAAACTCCTAGGAATACACATGAACTATACAATGAACATAGACTATACTTTGACACCACCCCTCAAGTTAAGTGTGGGATTTGACGACACGCAGAGCTTTGATAGAAAATACTCAAGCAAGGGGAGAGGGGTAAGCCCTTAATAAAGATGTCAGCAACCTGAAGCAAAGAAGGAACATGAGCAACACACGATTTTCTAGAGGCCACGAGCTCACGAACAAAATTGTGTTCGATGTCAAGATGCTTCTCCTGCTTGTGTGCAACCAGATTTTGGACGAGAAAGATGGCTCTGATATATTATCATACAAGAGAAGCGGGGACGAGGCAGAAGTGACACAAAGATCCCTCAAATGGTGACATATCCACCCAAACTCGACAGAGGTATTATCCATAGCAGGATACCCTGATTCACAAATGGGGCGAGAGACAGTAGGCTATTTCTTAGCATACCAAGAAACAAATTTCCACCAATAAAAATAGCATATCTATAAGTGAAGTGGTGGGTCTCAAGGCAACAAGCTCAATCAGCGTCCGAGAATAGCATGACTCCCTAGGGACCCAATGTAAATACCCATTCTAAAGCGCATCGTGTACAACTTTTAACATCAATACCTCACTATTGCTCTCTAAGAGAACTATTCTACCTAGTTGCCACAACTTCAAGATATGACCGTCGAAATTACACTATGTCCCCAACATGATTTTTGAAGCATACCAAACCACTGGCAACTCATGTATCATCCATAGACCAACTCAATCACCCATTTAAGTTTAATCTAAATTAATAACCAAAATTTATGCATAATTGTCACTCCTAGACACGACCTTCAAGTTGAACATTGACCAAATCGACAAAAAGATTTTATAAAATTAAGGGATTATTCCCGAACATAACACTAAATCATGGCATAATCCCAATTAGTAATAAATCATAATATTAATCATGCATTAATTATGACATTAAACACAAGCAACAACAATAATCAAAGCATAAATAGAATGAATCTTGGAATCTCACAAAATGTTAACTGAACAGGTTAATAAATTGACTTTAAGCATAAATCTAGCCTAATCTATAATAATCCTTGAAAATAAATGATATAAAGATGCTAAACATGGTGACATAAATGAAGAGAGAAAGAAAAAGTATAGTATAAAGCCCAAAAGTACGCCTCCTTTGTCCAATGGATAAATGGATGCTTTCATAGGTGGGTGGAGGGAGAAAGGAAATTCATCCCTTAAAATCCTATTTAACCCAATGGAATGGACCATGCCAAGAAATACGGTTCATGCCCAAGTTCTAAGTACGGTCCGTACACTTTTGCACGATCCGTTAACTCTGGCTTATATCCAAGTTGAATGCTTGCTTTGAAAAATATGGACCATGCAATTTTTCATTGTCCGTTCCCCAGGGCTTTGGTTTGAGCCTTTTTTGTTTTTTGAAAAATACGGATCGTGTACATTTGCTCAGTCTATTCCCTACACAGTGAACTTTAGGTCTTCGTGGTTTTTGAAAAATACAGATCATGCATGTTTGCACGGTCCGTTCCCGAAAACTTAAACTTGAGTATGGAGTATCCTAGGAATGCGTATTAGAGTACTCTAAACTCCTAGGAATACACATGAACTATACAATGAACATAGACTATACTTTGACACCACCCCTCAAGTTAAGTGTGGGATTTGACGAAATGCAGAGCTTGGATAAAAAATACTCAAACAAGGAGGGGGGGGGGGTAAGCCTTTAATAAAGATCTCAGCAACCTGAAGCAAAGAAGGAGCATGAGTAACACGCGGCTTTCTAGAGTCCATAAGTTCACGAACAAAATGGTGTTCGATGTCAAGATGTTTCACCTGCTTTTGTGCAACCAAAAATAATGTCATCGACATAGACAAGAAGATATAGCATTTGAGAACCTCGAGAATAGTTGAAAAGAGAGGTATATGCTGCACTGCATGTAAAGCCTAATTGGAGTAGAAAAGTACTGAAGTGCTAAAACCAAGCACGAGGAGCCTGCTTGAGACAATAAATAGCCTTATGAAGTTAGCAAACATGAGAGGCTCAAAGGGGATCCGTATTATTTGCAGGTTGTTCCATGTACACGAGAGCATCCTGGATACCATTTGAAAAGGCATTCTTGACGTCAAGTTATGAAGCGGCCAATTGCCCAAAGTGGCTAAGAAGGGAAAAATATGCACCGTCACAGCTTTGATCATAGGCTTGAAAGTGTGAGTGAAGTCAAATTATGGCACCTAAGAATATCATTTGGCAATAAGAAGTGCTTTGTGAAGATTGAGACTGCCACCAAGTCGATACTTGAGGCGATATACCCATTTGAAGACAACAACATTAACACCAGAAGGCGTGAGGGACGAGATCCCAATATGTTGGTTACAAAGAGCATGCATCTCCTCATTCATAGAGGCAACCCATTTAGGATCCTTAGTCACCACTCTCAAGATAATAAAGACCATCATTAAGACAGCCAGTACCAATGACTTTTCCAATGTGCATATGCTGAATGATAAACAAATTAGCATCAAATAAAATAGTATCAAGTAAATCTTGAGTGAGTTTACTGGTGGAAACCAAACTCTTTGTGATTTGAGGAACCACAAGAACAACACGTAATGATAAACCTGAAATATCACATTGGTTAATATGAGAAATTGATAGTGAAACACCATTGCCTATAAAAACAATATTGGAACCACAGTAAGGATATACCTTATCAAGATGAGAAGTACGAGAAGTCATATGAGTTGTTGCACTAGAGTTGATGATCCATTGATTAGAAGAAGGTGGGAGGCAGAGCTTGAATCGGAGTGATGCATAATTAAAGGAAATTAACCTTTAAAAAGAAGCCGAAAGTCGGTATATAAGCTGTAGCAGGGCATACAATGTGTGGCCGAGACCAATGTGGCATTAGAACAATATTGCTCGTGCAATGCGCAAGGGCAAAGAATGGTAGGCGCATGGAAAACATGTGCCGGAAGTTCCTTTGCTTGTGTGACATGCACGTAATAGCACACACTAGGTAGATATGGCGGTGTGCGTGAATATATGCGCTGGAGGAAAAATAAGCACTTTTGCTTTCTTGGGTCTTCGTCTCTCCTTTACAATATTAGGCTAACTTAATAAAGTAAGGACGAGGCGCTGGGAGGTGAAATATGTGTTTCTTTCTTGCTGGGAGTGATTAAAAGGGGAGACTGAATGATAGGTAGAAACCTGGAGATGAACCTGGAGATGAAGCCGAGCCTAAAAATGAAAAGATAAAACTCCAAGAAATAAGTCCAGAACGAGGGAGAGAGGAGCTTCCTTGAAAGGGGTACTCTTGAATGGCTGCCGGAAAAGAAAGCAATGAAGAGAGAATATATGCGGCAGAGGCGCCGTAATTTTTTTAATAGGAAAAAAGCAGGATACTAACACTACTTTGATACCATGAAAGAGTCAAAACTCATAGCCTGCATAACCTTTCATTATATGTATAAATAAGGGTACATGGGAAGTAGAATACAATGAATAGAATCCTAGGGATACGTATAGAGTATTCTAGAGTCCTAATAATACACATGAACTATACAATGAACATATAATATACCCTAACATACGCGATGAGATTGTTTTGAGAATACAGAGCATTTTGTGAGAATGTACATAGAAACTGACCACCCTAATTCTAGAAAACAATTTCACCTTTCTATGACCTCCCCAAGTCTAGAAAAACCAGAACCCCATTCCCCGTGGCCAGAAATCGATATACACTTAAAGTACATTCTCACCGAACGCTCATCGACATAACCAGATTTAGAACCCAACTCTTCCCTCTCCCTCAATTCATTTCCATCCTTGCAACAATTTCGAAACTCCTCTTCATCCTCTTCAACACTCACGTTCTTAGCTAAATCCACAACTTCCCCATTCCCATAAACAACGTCGTTCGCTATCGTTGAATAGAACGAGGCTGAAATTTTAGGAAACGATCAACCACTAAAACCAAAAAATATTTCCCATCTGACTAAAAAACTGTGCATAAGGACAATTAGATAGTCATAAGTTGTGACCAAAAACACTTCCTCGGCCCAAAGACTATCGAGCAATTCTATGATTGCTGCTTTCCAATGGTAAATGCCTTTAGTAATATGGCCTAAAATCATACATTTTGCAAATGGGATAAGAAACTCAAGTAACACCAAGTGTTACTTAAAATAATGCTCTCAAGATTACTAAACTACAAAACTCAACCTTACACAAGACTTTCACAATCCTAGCTTCCTCTTGTAGTCTAAACTACTCAGAAAATTAAATTTGATAGCATCATTTCACCTTCAAATACACCATTATCTTTCCCCCCACACCGCACACTTCTTTTTGCAACCATGTTTGGACTTCCATTTCTCACTTATTGACTACATGATTGTAAATGTTTTTAAACAATACGTGTCAAGTAAAAATTTCATATAGATAAGCAAATAAGGCAAAAGCTTTAAAACTCCATCAAGATATGCAAATATAGATCTTTAAGAACAGATGTAAAAACAAAAACCTTAATTTCTCATAATTTCAACACAAATTAACCCATAAAACACGAAATCAACAACCATACATATGAGACCATTAACAAAACCCAGAACTTTAAATATATCCGAGAAAATAAAAAGGGCACCTCTGCTCCTGGATGTAGAAGGATGTTTATGGAGATCCTTGAGCTCCTTCAAGATCCACTTTGAAGCCATTTTTCACAAATTATTCTTCAATCCCACCAACCTATAGATAAAAAACACAAGATAAAAAATCAAGAAACAAGCAAAAAAACATGGGGTTTTTCAATCGAATTATTGGCAAAAACACTCCTACTTTATCATACATGGGTATGATTGGAAGGTGGGATTTGAGTGAAAAGATGGAATTAGTCCCAAGAACAAAGAGAAACATATGTTTGGGTATCACCTATCTGCTATCTGCTATCAACTATAGATCTTTCTCCATCAATTTCCTCTGCAACTCCATTTCATCCATTCCCTAACCATGTTCCTTATCCAACAACTCAGAAAACTTCTCTTTAATTTCCAACAGCGGATCCCGATCGATCATCTCCTCCCCCTTGTAAGCTTCCTTAAGTACCGCAATCCCAATCATGCCTTTTAAAGACACATAGAAAATCCCACGATACTGGGTAAACACACTTAAAATTTTTTACTTTTGTGCAGAGTTTCCACAACCCAAAAGCATATTCGAAAATCTTGAAAACTTTGAAGCCAAAATCACAAGAAATTCATGGAAAGAACCTCCAAATAGCCATGGGAAGATGCCCGACGATGAGTCCAATTGGAAAAAGTGAACCATCCAAAATAAAAAGATGAGGAAGCATGAAAAGGTAAGAAAGATATAACGGCGTTGTTTTGGATAATTAGAAAAGTAAAAATGACATACATACTCCGATTGATGACACTATGTCACTAGTGGAAGAAGCCTCAATAAAGGCGGGTTTAAAGGCCCAGAGAAGTCACTTTGTAGTTGACTTTGTGACTTTGATTGATTTCAATCAAAGGCGGTTCAAAAACCATCTTTGATTGGGGTCCGAATCTAGTTCCATGTTTGGCACTCCTTTCAGGGATCCTAAAAAAAACTGCCAAAAACCGCTATGGTTTTTGGCAAGCAAAAAGAAAAATGAATATGAAAATGACAGAAGATGGAGTCAACTATGAATCTATCCATTTTGTTCTCATGTTCTTCTCCTTCTCATATCTGCCTTCTCCATCCATTAACGCGGCGGAGATGAAGCTCCATTTTAGAAAATGTGGCCTGACGGCGGTTACGAAGCCCAGCGGAGGGAGGAGAAGATGGGCTGGTGGAGGTAACGCGGCCCAGCGGAGGGAGGAGAAGATTCGGCCTGTGGAGGGAGGAGAAGAGGTGGCCCGGAGGAGGGTGAAAAGGAAAAGGGCCGACAAAGCATGGAGAAACGTGGCAAGCGGAGGGAGGAGGAGAGTGAAGGAGGGAGGGGCGGGAGTGAGGCGTAGGGAGACGACGACGTACGTCAGATTAAGGCTTAAGGGGAAATAGAGTGAGGGTGGAGAGATTTTGGAGAGAAAATAAAGTAATGAGGGAAGCGTGTGAGGGAAGAGCTGGAGAGTTGGGAGAAAAATAAAATAGGCTAGGTTTTTGTTTATACTGGCCCAATAAAGGAACTTCATCAAAGGCGGTTGTGTAATAGAACCACCTTTGATCGATTTTATTAAAGGCGGAAATGCCTTTAATCGATTTCAAACTGCCTTTGAAATGAAATGGGTGACTTGGGAGGGAGTTCCGAGTTCAAGACTCAATTCGGATCCTCATTAAAGGCGGTTTCTAAACCGCCTTTGATTGAAGCGTTTAATCAACTGTTCTCCACTAGTGTGGGTTGACCCATAAAAAGCAAAGAATTTTTATTATATTATACTTGAGAATAAATCAAAAGATTATGGAAAGATGAATCGACCTTCCCACTTAGATGATTTTTTTACATATGTAATATAGTCAATTCAATTCAGTTCAATAAAATTTGAATATAATAATATTATTTTTAATTTAATAATGTGCACGTATACCACCAATTCTTGTATTTATGCATATATGTTTTTTTTGAAAGTGCACATATGCCCCTAAGCCTCATCTGAAAATTTGGTCAACTTTGGTATTGGTTAGATTTAAATGAAATATTTTTTTGCCCCTGATAAATATAAGAATAATGTGCATTTATGCCCCAAATTCTTTTGTTTGTTCAGATATGCCCACAGTTTTCTCGAAAGTGCACATATGCCCTTGGGCTCACTTGAAAATTTGATCAACTTTGGTCTTGATCGGATTTAAATGAAATGTCATTTTTCCCATGATAAAAATTAATCTGAAAATTCTGAAATAATGTAATGGCCATTTTTCCTATGCAAAACCCTAAATCCATATTTTATATGTTATACAGATGCTAATTTGTTAGCAAAGAAACGGGGTTGTTCTTGAATTCGTCCAAACTTCTTTTGTAATTCTATTGGATGCTAATAAAACGAGATGAAGTAATTTAAGTGTGTGAAAAATAAGTGTTGACATAATCCTTTGATTTTAAAGTAAGTGCAGATAATCCTGAAATTCTTTTTCATTTTTTAACAATGGGTCCACTTCAATAGTAAAATTGTCTGAAATTATATTGAAAATAAAAATTGGAGTATTTTAGTTATTTTTCAGTCCGATCAACATCGGCATTTTTGGTGCGGTATTGGGGCATACTAACATATAAATATATACAAAAATTGGTTGGTATCGGTACGGTATGATACAATACCACCGAATATAAGTTATAATAAATTTATTATTTGCTCATAAAATAAATTATAAATAATTAAAAATTTCTATTGTATAATCTTAATTTAAGAAAATTAAATATTCACTGATCATAATAATAATATAAGATAACATCAAAATAAGAACTATACTAAGTAGATAAATTCTCTTGTTAAACCGAATAACAGTCGACCAATCATGAAAAACGTAGTTTCAATAATTTTTAAGGTTGCACTATAATTATTTATACATTACGATACATTTTTAAAAAAATATCAAAATCGATCATTGTTCAAATAAATAAAAACAAACATTAAATATAAAATGCTTTCGTCTAATGGTTGGTCGGTCTAAAAATAGACTTTGGGTAATAAGCAAGTTATAATAAATAAAAGAGAATTAGTATGATTTTTATTTTTTTAAGATTTAGAACAAAAATGTTAGTTGTAAAGAAATCTAGTTTTAAAAAGTATTTTAAACTTTTATCAATATCCTACCTATTGAAAAAAATATAAATTACATATTTAAATTATTAATTTAGTTCTAATATTCACAAATGACTAAGTCTTATTCTCCCGCCATCCAAGATCAATCTGCATATAATCTTTTTTCACGGTTTTCGAAAAACATGCTTGACCGTTAATATGTTTAATTACGTATAATAATAATAAATACAAAGTTAATGCTTAGAAATTACTTACTATGAAGAATCTAACAATATCATATATGGTAGTATTATTGTTTATATATCTATTTTAAAACGTGGTCAAAATTTGACAGTGTTGACTTATCATATAGTAAAAATGCAAGTTAGTCTGAGACAGAGGAGTAACCAAATAAAAGCTCAAATTTCTTATAATATAAGTTATTTTTAATATATAAATATGTGGTATTGTACGGTAATACCATAATAATATATTCTCAATACCATTACCATTACCATACCATAAAAAATATATGGTACGGTACTACCATACAACATCATCTGTTACTAACATTTTAGGTACATTGGTACGTGATTCGTTTGGTAGATTGGTTGGTACATTATTTTGATCAAAATGCCAACCCTGTTCAGTTTCGAAAAACTGTGATATAGGTAAGTCAAATCAATTTAGTGTACTCTAGTTAAGTAAAAAATTAACTCAGGTGAATAATAAGACCGTCCTGCCGCTCGTGGGGTTTTCATTCCTTATTCATCATTTAAAAAAAAATTAAAAAAATTAAATCAAATCTTTTGCTATCTTTCCTTTTCCTTCTTACCTTAATTACGTTTTAAAAAAACAATTTTCCGTTTCAGTTCTTCTACCCCTTTCTCCTCACCAGTACAGTTATTGACCGAGACGAGTCCCCCCAACCCAATCACCCCACCCACACACAGCTGGATCTCTATCCATCGGTAAAATATATAAATATATATTCCCATTAATTCTGTGAGTTGCTCGAACATGTTTCGATTGCAACCGGAGAAGATCAGAAAAAGAACGTCATAATTCATTTCTCCTCCTTTTTTTTCCTTCTCTTATAAGTGGCAATATTTATTGGCTCATATTACGGCCATTTATAGTGGAGCCCAGAGGGAAGGAATTGTGTTTGGTTTCTGTAATTAGGGTTTTGAGATTCTGGATTTCTGTTAACTTTTGCTTGCCCATGGCGGACGCTTTTTCAATTGTCCCGGCGTCGGTTTTGCGGAATTTGTCCGACAAGCTGTACGAGAAGCGGAAGAATGCGGCTCTCGAGGTTTTTCTTCTTTCTTTTTTTTGGTGTCTGTGTTCCCCCCAATTTGGGGTTATTAGGGTTTAATTAGGGGATCTGTGGAATGTTGGTGCAGGTGGAAGGGATAGTGAAGCAGCTGACAGTGGCAGGGGATCATGACAAGATTACGGCACTGATTAATCTGTTGGTTAATGAGTTCACGTACTCGCCCCAGGCCAATCATCGCAAAGTAAGTGTTTGCTCGTCTGAATTGTGTGATTCAGTTGAATTGGCGTTTTTAGCTTTCTGATGGAAAATGCAGGGAGGTTTAATAGGACTGGCTGCTGCAACTGTAGGGCTGACTTCTGAAGCTGCTCAGCATCTGGAAGTGAGGATTTTTTGTGTGTTGAAGAATCGTGTTTTTGTGTTGTTATTTCTACAGCATTTTTGTCTCCATAGAAGTTGGTTAGGGAAATTCTAATTTAGCTTAGAACGAAAAGTGGAGAATTTTACTGTTCTTACTGTGAAGTGGTTGTGCTTTGTAAGATATGTGATCTCTCATGTTGGATTGGACCCTCTCTTCTGCTAGTTAACAATAGCTATGGATTGAAACTTAGTTTTGCTAAATATTTGTCTGGCCATTAATAAAATAATTATGTTATCATGTTTTTGGTTGATTTCCCATTTCTAATATTCAGCCCCTCAGTGATTTGTTCATTCTATTCTTAATTTGCCTTATTAATAATTAGGAAGCTTGCACTACTGAATGCTAACTTTTCTTTATTTGGATTATGTAATTTATTAGTGTGACTTTTGTTTGTGCTAAATGCTGCTTCTGGTGGTGATCTACTATATGTAGAGGGGTATTACTATATTTTTGTGAGCTAATTCTTTCTTGTATCCAATCTGGCAGCAAATTGTTCCTCCAGTTCTGAATTCGTTCTCTGATCAAGACAGTAGAGTTCGCTATTACGCTTGTGAAGCTTTGTATAACATAGCAAAGGTTGGTATAGGCAGTGGATCTATTTTTAAAATAATCTTGTCTCTGCATGGGCTTCATTAGTCATTTTGCCTTTACAGGTTGTAAGGGGAGATTTTATTGTGTTTTTCAATCAAATCTTTGATGCATTATGTAAGCTGTCTGCGGACTCAGATGCCAATGTACAGAGTGCTGCTCATCTCTTAGACAGACTTGTGAAGGTAATGCGATAAAGCATATTAGTATCCCCATATATGTATATGGCCGCATCTCATGTTTCGTATTTAGTTTGTTTTTCTTCATTTAAAAAAATTGTAAAAGTATATTATATCAGTGTGAGTTATAGTCTTTGTATGGTTTGGGTGCAGGATATAGTTACAGAGAGTGATCAATTCAGGTTTGTTTTATTTGTTGTAGCCTCCATATTTTACTCGCTTGAGTTTGATTCCACAGTTGAGCAGTCAATCCTTTGCAGATTAACACTTCAGTATCTTCTGACTTTCTCAGTATTGAAGAATTTATCCCATTGCTGAGAGAACGTATGAATGTCCTCAATCCTTATGTCTGGCAGTTCTTGATCGGGTGGGTTACTGTTTTGGACAGTGTCCCAGATATAGAAATGCTGGGATTCCTACCTGATTTTCTTGATGGTATGTTTTCACATGTATCATAGTAGTAGTGTTCTCTTTTGTCTGGCCCCGTTATCTATATATTTCTTCCCCCATTATTTTTTGGTGTAATTGTGGTTGTAGTGTTGTTTTATATCTGGGACTTGTGGGTTCATATTTGTGGAGGAGGAGGAGGTTTTAATGGAACAACTGACTTGTTTTTGGGTTGTTAGGGGGAGTGGGGCGTAGGGAGAAGCTGGTTATATGAACAATTGAGACCATGTTTCCTTCACTGAGTACAAGTGATCTTCTATTTGTTGAGGTTGTATCTGATGACAGGTTTGTTCAATATGCTAAGCGATTCTAGTCATGATATACGTCAGCAAGCTGATTCAGCACTCTCAGAATTTCTCCAAGAAATTACAAATTCTCCAGTGGTTATAAACTTTTGATTCTTTTTCTAGCTAATATGCTTGTCCTCCCCAAATAGAAAATTTTCCATGTAGAGGTTCGGTGGGAGGGACCAAACATTACTTTGTTAGTAGCCGTGATTTGCGCTCAAGTACCAACGAAAGAAGTGCCATTGATGAATATGAGAAATAACGCCCCCAGAAACGAGCATCTCACAAGTTTATAACCATATAGTACCCTCTTTTGGTAGAGGTATATAAGGTTTGAATCTGCATTCTTTTTCCGGGGCATCTTCACTTTATCAACTGCGCCTATTTCTCATTTTTGGGGATACCCGATGCTTGGATTCTTGACCGTGACATGTTTACATTTTTTAAGACTGATGTTTGCATTATCCTTTACCCGGAGGGAACCAAGTGTTGGAAGTAGGGTACGTGGTGGTACTTATTGTGCTGCTTACACATGAAATTCAGACAATTTTTTTTATTGACGTTGGCTCAAAGCTGTGTACCATTTTGTTTTTGATTCTGTAGCAAATTAATCAATCAGTGTCAGAGCATCATATCTTGCTCAGCTTTAATGCAACAATAACTTCTTGTTTTGTTGCTTGAGATATGCTTAATTTTCCTGATATCATGTGCGAAAATAGGATAAGAAAATTTGATATTGACTAATTTAGAACATTATTGTTGATCATTACTTGTACTGTGGAGGAAATGCTGCAGCTGTTTGTTGAGAGAATATTTGAAGTCTAGTATTTGTGTGTTACACAAGTTTCTGTTAGTGATTACGATTGCCTTAAGTGTCCCAAAAGTTATTTGTCAATTTTCCTTGGACTTCTGGTGGGTATGATCTCATTAGAAACAGTATGGAAGAGCAATGTCAGTTTAATTACCATGCATGATCGCACAGGTGGTTCTTCTGGTGCTTGATGTACATGCTGGCATAGCTAAAGATGCAGATCATTTTTGCTAGCTTGTTGTGTTTCTAGTTCATAGTTTTCGAGTTGATAATTCACTCCTTGAGAGGTGAGCTTTTGCGCTTGTGTAATTTACTGGCTACTTCTAATTTTGATTTGTTCCCTGGTTTCAATTATACCTTTTATGATGCTTTGTGTTCAGGCGTGGTGCTTTGATAATACGCCGGCTTTGTGTTCTGTTAGATGCTGAAAGAGTTTATCGGGAACCCTCTAGGATTCTTGAAGGAGAATCCGATCTGGATTTTGGATCTATTATGGTACAGGTGGGTTGAATGGCGAACAATCTTTAAATCTGTTTCCCAGCTGAAGATTGGAAACTGTGTACTTGATGCTCGCAAAATGTGGTGCTTCCATCTAGGGTTATATGGTATACTTAAAACCAGTATTTGGCTGTCCAATGTCCATTGATGTGATACCTCTTGACAGTACCCGTTCTTAAAGCGGGTCTGTGAATTGTCCTTGTGCAAATTGAAACTACAGTTTTGGATTTGTTCGACTTCGACAATTGGGGCTAAAATTATTGAGCCCCAGAAAATTGAGGCTCTCTAGTCCATCTTGCAGGCTCTGAATTTGATTCTACTTGCATCCTCAGAGCTGTCTGACCTTAGAGATCTTTTAAAACAATGCTGCTGGAAAAGACTTATTTCTTTCTTTATATTCCTGATGGTGTCACTCACCGATGGCAATAATAAGCCTTTGCTTATTCGGTAAGTGTTCATCTGGGTAACTTTCTATTGCTATAATTTTTCCTTACATATTTACTTTCTCTTTGGCCTCGTGTATGTGTGTAATACTCAAAAGTTTATCTTCCTAATAATTTTACAGACTTACCAGAATGCTAGTTCTGTAATCCAGTCCATGGCTTGGTCCAGCTGGACAAATTTATCCATTTACTGGAAACTCCTACCTTTGCCCATCTTAGATTGCAGGTAATGAACTTTTCTCTTATTTGTTCTTGGGAGTTCGGTTCAGTTTTATTATGCTTATGTTACTTTCAGGCAATCATCTCAAGGGGAGCATTCCAGGGAACATTGGCAACTTGCAAAAACTCGAGTCTCTCGATTTGTCGAGGAATGAACTTTCAGGTCTCATTCCTCCAAGCTTGTCAACCTTGTTTTCTTTGAGTTACCTCAACCTGTCATTCAACCATTTATCTTGGCCGATTCCAACTGGGAATCAGCTCTAGACCCTTAATTACCCAACTGGGAATCAGCTCTAGACCCTTAATTAATGATCTCAGGCTTAGAAGGGGATATTCCAGTGCAGGTTTTTGTAGTTTACTCTCCCCAATCTAATACTGAGAGGAATAAAATGTACACGGAAATTATATCACTGTATAAACCTGAGCATACCATTTTAGGAGGGGATTTCAATGCCATTAGAACTTTGGATGAATATTCGGGTTCTTCTAATCCTGATATGTGCACAATAAGGGATTTTAACAATTTCATTAACAACTTAAGGCTGGTTGAGTTAAGTACTATTGGAAACACCTTTACTTGGAGTAACAATAGAGTAATTCAGCCCACAGCAAAAAGGCTAGATAGAATTCTTGTTAACCAGGCCTTTTATGATCTATATAATGCATCCTCAATCCAAGTTTTAAATAGAACCACATCAGACCATTCCCCTCTGCTATTACAGATTTGTGATGATAAAAAAACTTACCCAAGGCCATTTAGGTTTCAAGAAATGTGGTTTCTAAGGAAAGACTTCTTGGGTTTAATAGAAAAAAGTTGGAACGAGCCTATTGAATCTCAGGGCCAGCTCAGAGTGGTCCTCAAACTTAAAAGATTAAAGTCAGACATAAGAAACTGGAATAGATTATATTTTGGTAATGTCAGGGATAACATTAAGAGGGCAGAAATCAGGGTGGCTGAACTAGAATTACTATATGATAGGAACCATGATATTCAAATGAGAATTGAATTGAATGAGGCCAGAGCTGTTCTAACTAGGTCTCTACTGGAAGAACACACTTTCCTTAGGCAGAGATGCAGGGAAAAATGGTTAAAGGATGGTGATTGCAATACTAAGTACTTTCACAAAGCCATAACTGAAAATAAGGCAAGGCTTACTATTAACAAAATTAAGGATGATGAGAACAACTGGTTTACTGATCAGGAAACAATAGGACAAGCTGCTGTTAATTTTTTCCAAAAACTTTTGAATGATGAAAATGAAGACCTTACTGGAATTAACCTATCTTTTTTACTACAAGAGGTCAAACCTGTAATTAATGACTCTCAAAACCAAGATTTGCTAAAACCTATTACTCTAGATGAGGTTAAAAACGCCGTTTTCAATTTGAGTGACACTGCGGCTCCGGGGCCAGATGGGTTTACAGGTACTTTCTTTAGGAAATCTTGGCATATTATACACTCGGATTTACATCGGGCTGTTCTGGAGTTCCAAATGGGAGTGCCAATCCCTAGAGCAGTTGGTAGTACCTTCATAACATTGATTCCCAAAAGCTTAACCCCTACTTCCTTTACAGAATATAGACCTATTAGTTTATCAAATTTCTTTAATAAACTGATAGCAAAAATTCTAGCCGAGAGGATTAAGCCTTTAATGCCTTCCATCATATCTGAGGAGCAATCAGCATTCATTGCTGGTAGAGACATAGTTGATAATATCCTTCTAATGAAGGAAGCTGTTAGATTATTGGATAAAAAGAGTGAATCTTTGAATCTAATCCTCAAAATAGATATGATGAAGGCTTTCGATAGGGTTTCCTGGTCTGCCCTTAACTCTTTAATGCTCAGATTAGGCTTCAATGGTAGTTTTGTTAAACTAATCATGAATAATCTCAATGCAGCTTGGTTCTCAGTCTTAATTAATGGTGTTCCTCATGGTTTTTTCAAACCTTCACGAGGTTTAAAGCAGGGAGATCCATTATCTCCATTTCTGTTTAACATGCTCTCTGAATTGCTTACTTTAAATCTTAAGAAGCAGTTCTTTTTTAATAACATGAGACCTTTTAAGACTCCAGCTGGGTCAATACCTATTACTCAACTCTCTTTTGCTGATGACACAGCTATCTTTCTATCTGGAACTACTAAGTCCTTAAGAAATCTAATGAAGTTTTTGGATATTTTCCAACGAGCAACGGGTCAGAAGGTGAATTTCAATAAAAGTCAGTTTTACTCAGGAAAACTGAGCAAGGGTAAAGAACATGAGATTAGTAGAATTACTGGTATGAAGAAAGGTAGTCTTCCTTTTTCTTACCTAGGGGTTAAGCTATTTAAGGGTCGAAAGCTTAATGCTCACTTCACTCACATCATAGACAGAATTGAACATAGGGTGGAAAATTGGAAAAACAAATGGCTTTCCAGTGGGGGAAAATTGGTTTTGATTAAACATATTTTATGCTCTATTCCTCTTCACTCCATGGCAGTAGTGGCTCCTACAGCCCACACTCTGGATAGAATTGAGAGTATATTAAGTAATTTCTATTGGGGAAAAACTGAATCAGGGCTTAAAAGGCATTGGCTTTCTTGGAAAAGGATCTGTCATCCTACTAATGAAAATGGTTTGGGTCTCAGGGATCTTACTACTTTTGTTAATGCTTTTTCTGCTAAAATCTGGTGGAAGTTGCAAATAGGAACATCTCCATGGGCTAGGTTTATGTGGTCTCTACCCCATAACCATAAGAATTCAGAAACTTGGACCAGATTCAAGGATTTGGATTTGTTCTGTGTATCTAACTCACAGGTGATCGTTGGTAAGGGTATAGCAAACTTCTGGACTGCCAATTGGACTGGACCAGGTCCTCTCATTCAATTTTGGCCACAACAGGTACCTTTTCCTGAACCTTTTCTGCAGATAAGGGATTACAAAGCAAGGTACTCTCTTCTAGAACCCGTTCTTACTCAGTTTTTACCTTCTCATATTCTGGCAGAATTGAAAAAAGATGTTTTCATAACTGATCATGATGATTTAATGATATGGAAACCAGATTCAAATGGGTTTTTCAGTGTGAAATCAGCTTACATGAATCTTAGGGACATAAATAATGAAATACCAATATTATCTAAGGTATGGAATTCAATAATTCCAAACAAAATATCCATTTTTGTTTGGAGATTATTGAATAATTCTCTATCTTTTGATAATATTGTCATGAGAATGGGAGTTCAATTAGCCTCTAAGTGTCCATTGTGTAATAATCAAGATACTTTGAACCATTTTTTCAATGAGTGTTATATTTCTGTTCAAATCTGGAATCGGTTTGAGGAGATCATGAGTATACCTACTGGTTCCTTTCATTCCATCTCTGACAGACTTCATTTTTACATGAATTTAACCACTAATTCTAAGGTCAGAGGTTCTGTTTTCATTATCTTACCTATGATTATTACTTGGGAATTATGGAAGTCAAGGAATGGTTTCATTAAGGAGAGGAAAAGCTTCAAGGTGGAGGTCATTTGGACTAATATCAAGCAACTTTCCCTCACCTTATACTCTGTTCATAACCATTTTAGTTATAAAATGGCTGATACTGTTTTATGCACTCACGGTCTCATCCCTTCTCGGTCCAAGGAAAAAAGGGTAAAAATTGTAGCTATCTCATGGGCAAAACCGGAGAAAGGGATGAAGATTAACTGTGATGCAGCGTTTGATGGTGTTTCTGCTGGTCTTGGTATTGTTGTAAGGGATCAATATGGGGCTGTTGTCCATGCTATCTCCAGGGCAGTAGATCACTCTGTTATTTCACCTCTTCACGCCGAGTTGTTGGCTATTTTTGCAGGTCTATGCTGGGTTGGTGATTCTGAGGTCCATTTCACCTTCGAATCAGATTCAAAACTTGTTGTGGACATCACCAATGAGAGATTGAAACCTCCGTGGCAGCTGATCAACTTGACAAGAAAAATCCATGCTAGCCGGATGGGGCGGTCCTACGAATTCATACATATCTTCAGAGAGGCTAATCAACCGGCGGATTTCTTAGCGAGGATTGCCAAGAAGAAGATGCACGATACTCAATCTCAAGACATTACAAGTCTCAAAGAATTTCAGTTTATGATTAATAGATCCTTCATTGTTTCAACTATAAATTCAGATAGGGTTTGGCCTTTAGCAGCTGTTTTAGGGATGTATTGAATGTTGTACTCGCCTAATTCGACTGCCCACTTCATCACACTACTTGAAACTTGAGGTTTAAAGAGTATCTGGCGGATTGGATGGTTGGTGAGAAACAAAATTGTGTGAGCTTGGAAATATAGTCGCAAGCGTCTGTTGCATGTAGAAATGCTAGGATCAGCTGCTTCGGTGCGGTATAACATGTCTTTGGTCCTTGCAGGGCTCTAATAACGAACTAGATGAGGTGTTGCTAGCGATGTTTTTCCTTGATTAACACTGCGGTAATATTTTTGGGTATGCTGAGATGTAAAAGCATAACACATCTCCTTTTTCTGGTTTCATTAGGGTTGGTAAGCGGTGAAAGTGTTTCTTAAAATGGTAAAAGGCAGATTCACATTCTTCTATTCACTCAAAATTCCTGGATTTCTTCAATAATTGGTTGAAAGGAAGATGTTTCTCGATCTCTTTTGATAAGAACCAACTTATGGCAACTAAACATCCCATAAGACGCTGTACACCTTCAGTCGACTTGGGGGACTGCATTTTGAGGATGGTGTTAACCTTCTCAAGATTGACCTCTATCCTTCTACTGAATATCATAAAGCCTAGAAATTACTGATCCCCCACTCCAATGGTGCATTTTGAGGGTTGAGCTTCAAATTATTAACTCGAAGTTGCTCAAATATCCCCCTTAAGTTGTACAGAAAGTCCGTGTGACTTTTTCTCTCGACCACATGTTATCCACGTATATCTCAATGTTTCTACCAACTTACTCCTTGATTATTTTGTCCACCATATGATGGTATGTAGATCCTTCATTCTTGAGTCCAAATGGAATATTCTTCTACAAGAATGTCCATGCATCTTTGATTAATG
>JAULKM010000013.1:9957715-9970954 GCA_032355605.1 Rubia tinctorum
GTGTTGCTTGTCAAAGAAACAAATCAGAACACTGCTTATCACCTGGGCTATTGCAACCTATTCCGATACAATGCACCCTTTGTCCCAGATAAGTACGGATTTTGTAGAGAGGTTACCAGAATTTGAGGGCTAGAATGTTGTAATAGTAGTGGTGGATAGGCTCACTAAATGTAGACACTTTCTAGCATTGTCACATCCCTCCTCAGCACCCCATATAGCTAAGGTATTTTATAATGAAGTTTGCATCAAGATGACTCCCCACGAGGCTCACTATGGGGTTAAGCCATTATCACTCTCAATTGGCACATTCATGGATATTCTTATCCCAGTTGTTGCTAGTGTATGCAACAGGGAGACCAAGTGAACCAACTACTGAAGACTTACGGAATGAAACGTTTTGGTAATATGAAGAAATCTGAAAGAGTACTGAGTGTAGGGGTTTGGGTACTTCTAAAACTACATAAATATAGGCAACAGTATGGGGTTAATAGGGATAACATGAAGTTAGCCCCTAAATTCTATGGCCCTTATAAAGTTTCACAGAATATTACTATCAGAGTACACCCCATCTTCATGTTTCTTAACTGAAATCGTACTTGAGAAATCAACCACGGCACAGGACTGACATCCCTATCATGAATTTGATGAGCTTATAATTTTGGAGCGCGCTCGAATATTACACAGCAACAGGGAGGGGCATAGCCGGTAGTTCAATGGCTTATTCAATGGAAAATCTTGTCACTAGAAGAAAGGTAATGGGAAGATGCACAGGTGATCAAGCTGCAATTCCCAACTTTCCAAGCATGAGGTCAAACTCAATATAAAGACGATGATTTGTCATGAAATGAGAGGATTAAATGGTTTTTTTCAAATAAAAAAGAAAGATGGCTTCAACGATCAGAACATGAGGAAGGAAACTGAAGTTTCAACTAATTTTAGCTAATTTGAAGGTTATATTAGAGGCAATTAGCTGGTTGTTAATGTTTGTTAAATCCAATAAGCATATAAACACCATGAATGTTCCATGATTAGCAGTCAGTTGGTTAATCTGATCATGAATAGTGTAACCAAACTACATCCTTGCATTATTCTCCTCTCATTTTTCCCTGGTTCTAATAGTAAATTTTTTCTTTTAATTATTAGGGATATATACAAATATAACCTCACCTACTTGATTAAGTGTCAATATAACGCTCAAATAATTTTTTAGTACAAAAATAACCCTAACTAGTTGATGAAAGTGTCAATATAACCTTAGGGAACCATTTCCGGTGTTAACCGACGTCGACTGCAAATAAAATGACCAAAATGCTCTCTGGCCCAAAACCTAAAGAGTAATGATACTCTCAGTGAAATTTCATAGTGAAACATCAATGAAAATGTTAGGACAACCTTTATGCCACCATCGGACCTCCGCTAAGTTACCAATGTACCACATCCACCACCACCACTACCCCTCCACCTCCACCCACCACCGCAGCCCACCAACCTCAACCCCCACCAAACCCAGCCCTGTCGCCCCCACCATCTCCATGCCACACCATCGTCTCCAACATCATTGCAATTTGAATCAAACTGGGCAAAATAACCTAGCAAAAACTCAGCCAAAAAACCTAAAAAATAGTAGCCTTGTGGTTTCAATCTGGGCGAAATAAACTCAGCAAAAACCCAGCAATATAACCCCAACAACGCGACTGCACCGGTGGTTTCACGATGGCGCTGCTCATCTTCTGATTGGGTTCGGTCGCAGCTTCTGTGGAGATTGGTTTGCGCCTGCGACTGGATTCCTCACGACCTGGCTCTTCTTCGAGGGTATTGTTCGCCGGAGGCCGGAGATGACCTATATCTCCCAGAGAGTTATACGTGACAGGTCTTCACGAAGAGCTTATAGCTCACTGTCAAAGTGGCGCACGGCCACAGGCGTCCGAGGCGACGATCTCCTGGATCACGCTGCACTAGTTATGCCTCACGAGGTAAGTGTGGTGGGGGATGGCGGACTCTGGTAACGGCGGGGTGAATAGTAATCGTAGTGGGCGTTAGGGTTTATAAGGAGTTGGAGCATAATTGTCATTTTAGTTTTTTTTAAAAAAAATTCTTAAGAAATGCAAAATAATCATTTGATTAAATTCAAGTCAAAATTTGTCAGAATGGGCATTTTTGCAATTACAGTTACTATAAGGGGTTATATTTACATTTTCAATTATCAAAACGTTATAGTGATACTTATGTGAATTATATAGGTTATAAAAGAAATTTCATCTAATTATTTATTATGATCATAACTGATGCAGGGAAAATGACGATGAAGATTGAAGAAGCGATTGATCGCCGTAAAAGTTCGATACGCTTTTAAACGTAACTTTTGCATTTGGAGTTAGAATCAGGCGAGGTTGGATGCGTTGGAACTATCAGAAATGCCATTTGAGGTCGTTTAATGCCTCAAAACCCCAATTTACTGTTTTTGAGTGTTTGCAAATTTCTTTTTATTTCGGAAATTATTCTGAATTTTCTTTTTTATTATTCCAGAATTTTATTTTAGTATTTAAGGATCTGTTATATTATTCGGATATTTTTATCATTCATAATACTATATTTTGAGATTATTTCTCTCTGGTTGATTCCAGAACCAAAACCTAGGGTTTGTGCTTGCAGACCTTAATTGTTCTTCAAGATTCGTGTTTGCGAATCTCTTTGATTTTCTGTCTGCGTCAATTTTTGCTTCCATTTTAGACTAAATTTGTTACCAAACAACCAATATTATCCAAGAAACTCAAATTTCTCTTGTAGTGAGTTTAATCCAAATCATGGTAGTGATAAGTCTTCCATGACTTAACATAGATATCAGCTTTATCACAAATCACCATTCAGATAAGCTAGGTGAAGCGAAAGCAAAAGCTTACAGAAGGTACTTTTAAATTGTTTTTAAAAAAATCCTGCATCTCATTAATTCTAGAGCTATCGCTAGTCTAACCTTAGCATGAACCTTATAGCTAGGGCACCACCGCCCATAACCTTAATTTATGACCTATTCCTTCCACATCAAGTATTTCTCTGCACTTCAGACCAATTTGTAAAAACAGTTAACTGTCATGAGAATCACTGCAAAGATGAAGATAAACAAAGCAATGCAGCATCACTAGCCTAGAATCCTGGGAGTCGACTTAGGCAAATCGAGTAAGAATCATTCTACATTGAACATCGGAGACCTATATATGCCTTGGGGAAACTCAAAAGATGAAATCATTATGCCAAATGATGATGTAATACTGGAAATTACAGTGATACATCAAAATAGCCTCGCAAATCTTGTAAATTATTTCCTACATGGCATAGTGTTTTAAAATGGATTCTTCTGCCAGTAACAGTTGACGTACAAATATGCACTTCGATAAGTATATATCATGATATACAAATATGTGACATAAAAAAACCCATTCAGCAGAAAGGGGAAACACAAAATCAACCAAATCAAAGCTGAAGAAGAATTCAGCTAAGCTGTATATGCTGCAAAACAAAGGGTGAGGGACCAAGAATAGGGAAGCACAAAATCCCAACAGAATCCACATATAAATAAGCATACCTGTATGAGGAGAAACTTCAAACCCCGACCACGTGGACGGTGCAAAACGATCTGCCAGAAGTTCTCATAAGAGAGTTCAAGCTTGTACTCAACGGAATTGAATTGAAACATGAAATATATCTTCTTCATTCCAATCCCGAATTTGACAGAAACATCTTCTTTCTCCCATAGAACTGAAAACTTAGTTTTGGACACTTGACACCCAAAGTTTAAAACCACTTGTTCCAGCTCATACACGTATTGTCTAGGCCTCGGCACCATCTCGAGGTCTGCTTCATAAGCCCTCAAATAAGAAGATCCGTAATTAAGGCGGTTACTCTGTGACCTGGAGATGATGGTTTCGGCACTTCTCTCACTAGTAAATTGGACTTTTGCATATGCTCTTCGACCAGTTCTGCATTGCTTCACTTCAAGAGCATATACAGTTCCTTGACCCGTAATACGTTCAAGGAATTGTGTGACAGTGTCAGCAGGAAGAACGGAGGGGAAACCAGACACCTGAACTGTCTTCCTCATAGCTAAACGGCACCACCGCGGTGTATTCTCCTACAGGTAACAAACATAAGAGAGTACAGAGCTATTTATAACATCAATACTAAGAGTTGCTATCCACTACATACATAGAGGAACATTATGATACAACTAAGGTACACAGACTTATTCATAACAGTCCACCAGGTAAAACTTCACAGTTGAAACATGATTATGCATTTCTATACTTTCAGTCCGTATGTACAGTGTGGAGGGAATTCATTTAGTAGCAGAAAATCCATATTCTTAGAATGCAGATTAAAATGTTTCAAACATCGAGCATTCCATTGCATGTCTCGAGGCCAGTAACAAAATCAAACATCGAGTATTCCTCGCATCAAAATAACCTCTTAATTCAGGATTACAAACAGATCACATGAAAATCTCACAGAACTGGAATTCGGATTACCAACAGCACGAAGAAAGCTAGAATGCAAATAAGAAACCGTCGTACCTGTTGAAGGAAGTGTTGGGAAAGAGAAAGATAGGTTTGTTGGAAAGTTGGAAAAGGATGGGGAGACTTAGTAGCGAAGACTCTTCAGTACTAAGCTTCTCCGCATTATCAGCACAAAGTGAGTGTATAAGTGAGGAGAGAGAGAGTGTGGAATGTTGAGAGACTGTGTTCTGGCTAGTCAATCCGAGGAATCCAACTTTGTTTCTGGGCATTACCAATCAAAGATTGGCTACATCTACATCTAAGTGGGGTCTGAAGAATACAAAAGTGTTCTAATCTCGTTCTTTTCTTCTCTTTTTTTACGAGTATGGGGTCTCCACCGGAGAATTGAAAACTTCCCCCCGGGTCGTCGCCCCCTCCAAGTGGCCGTCTCCCATTTGCCATTAAAGCATGTGAACTTTGACCAGTTGTTGGCGGCTCAAATTTGTGAAATCCGAAAGGTTCTAACAAAAGATGTGGAAATTTAGAGATTACCCTTCTGGCCATTTCCGAAAACCTCTTATCATCTACTCCTAATTTACTTTTCTTCTCCCCACCAATAATTTTAATTACATATAATTAGATGGACTCCCACCACGCGTTGCACGGTGTTTTTGATTAAGAATATATATTTAATTAAAATATAGTATTTACGTTTCATATTTAAAATTAAAATTAAAATTTTACTATATTTTTTATGTAATAGTAACCATGTTGAGTACATCTAACAATTGCAGAGTTCCAAGATACAATGTTCTTGTTGGTTATCTCGTTCAAACCGCTGCCATCAGAAATTTCACCACCCTTCCCGCTCCGCTAGCCACCACCCCAACACTCATCTTGATCTCCTCCTTCCGCTACTACCCCTCTACCCTAGCCCCACTGATTTCCTACTCCCGCTGCCATCCCTCCCGATCTCCTCCGCCCTAGCGCCGCCTCCCAAATTCGTAACCCTAGATCTCAACTCGCTATCACCCAAAATCCCAAATCCGCTGTCACACCTCCCGATCTCAACCCGCCATCCCAATTAGAATAGCCTTCACCGACGTCGACACTACTGATTCCTCTGATATTGTTCCTTGGAGCATCAGAATAGCCTTCACCGGAGAGTCAAGCGGCACGTGGAGCAAATCAATTTTGAGTCGTTCCCTGACCCGACAACAACGGCAAGTCCCGCCAATGCCCCCATTCCTCCGCCCTAGCGCCGCCTCCCAACCCTAGATCTCAACCCTCTGCCACCTCAAATCCCAAACCCGCTGTCACCCCTCCTTATCTCAACCCGCCATACCACCGAAAAATCCACACCAGAAACCCTAGATTTCTGGCAGCGAATTTTCAAATCAAAGGTTGGATCATAGGCTCAGTTTGAAGCATGTTAATAGAATCGTATGAAGAAGAGGAACAAATGAACCCAGGAAATTATCCTCAAAACGGGGTCGTTTTCTCATATTAGAAAAGTCAAAATAATTATAAAAATACCCCCGATTGATAGTAATAGCAAACAATCCTTATTATATGGTGCTTTGCGAAAACGGGGTCGTTTTCTCATATTAGGAAAGTTAAAATAATTACGGAAATAACTCGGTTGATAGCAATAGACTATATCCTTTATCTGGTTGTTGTTCGATACTGGAATGGAAATAGTTTTTAATGGCAATAGTTTTTAATGGCCTAACAACAAGGCAGTCTTACAGAATTGATTTTTATGGACATCAATTAATTATAATAAAAATTATGTAGTTGACACCTGACACAACTTCTTCAGCAACTTTGGCGTACTGGTTTACCAAGTCCTCCTTGGCGGGGATGTTCATAGGGCCTTCTGAGGGTTTACGTGATAGAATATCAATGCGCGGAAGTTGTTCAACGTCGTCGATGGAACCCTGGAGGCAAATTTAATGTCGTTGACAGAAACTGGAAGCAAATTCAACGTCTCGACGGGATCCTGGATGAGAAATTAGGTTGATTGAAAAATAAGAGGAAAACACGGGTCATTGATACAACGTCGTTTACATAACAAAGAGAGTTAAAATAATATAAATATCCTTCATTGATAACAGAAGTAAATAATCCTTCTTGGTTGGCTCTGCATCATGAAGGCTGAAGGGTCCCGGGAAAGCTTCTACACAACCATATTCATCTTTCCTTAATTCAGTACAATCATAGTAGCACAATCAGCGCTTACCACTATTGATGAAAAAGAAGCAGATCTATTGCTTTCTTTTCTAATTGGAGTTAATATATAGAGATAGATCCCAGCCAATAGAAACTCGACCCTAATCTGAATTGCCTCCCTAGACTTCCTTCCATTACAAAAAACTTAGCACCACCTCTATATATGTTCATAATAGTAGATAAACCACTCACTATTCTTGGAACAAGCCATCAACAAGAGGAGCCTCACACTTTTCAAACCTGAGATGTGAAAGTGATCTTGAGTTCCCATGAAATTGATTGAAAGTTAAGGGATGCTTACTGATTTGTACCTGGAGCATCATCAAAACCAGTTTTAAAATTCACAATCAAGGAAAATTCTCACAAACAACCCAATCTAACAAAGGAAAATTTCTTAAAATTTCACAGCTCAATAACATTCATCTATTTCATTATTAATAGGAGTGTACCCGAGGCTTTCCAGGAACCACAAACACACAATCTTTACAGCCCTGAAAGCTCTCATCTCTAATAAGTGGCCTAATATGAGTTGTAATTGTCACAGCATAATCTTTATCCTACTCTCTACGAACAATTTTCATCCTTAACACCAATCAATCAGCTCAACAAAGCAACAATGTCACCAGCTTAGTTGTTCCTAGGAAGTCGTGTTCTTAGACAAATCCCTTTTGGGGATGAATTTTAGGACAACGAATGGTAATGGCACTTCAAGAAACACGGAAAAGAGGGGAAATATTATAAGGTAGTTGAGTAATTAGAAGCAGAAGTAGTCGAAGAAGAAGGATATATCAAAGGAAGGACAAAAAACTGATACAATATTTATCAGAATCTTTACCCAAACAATTGAATATACAAAGTGAAAACATAAAAAAAGGGAAATTTGATATGGCAGGAATGCATGAAATAGCACTCTATATATTCATACATTCAAAGAAAAGCACCAAAAATGGAAAGGGTACCTTCTTCATTACAAATAATTTTGTTTCTCGCACAATTGAGCATCTAAGTTGCAAGGTGTACACATCTAACAATCTTCTTCGGCCGAAGAAGATGTTCCACCATCCTTTGAAGAAATTTCAAGTTACAATGCCTAATAGAGACATTCAGAGGTAAGTTAATTAAACAGAACATCTAAAAAATTAAACAAAAACACAAACCAAGTTTAACAACTGGCAACTTTGCTAGCAAACACAAGTAGAAAAATGACACTTAATTCTTGGATCTAAATGATGTAAGCAGAGTTAACTCATCTTATATATTACCTCCAAGTATAACCTAAGCTTGTAAAAACTCTATGTGAAGAGAAGAGTTTGTACAGACTTTCAAAAAGAATATCAAAATACTTCAAGCATATTGCAACTTTTAAAAAAAAAATAGTTACACCGCGTCAATGTAAGTTAAGTACAATGGTGAATATCTAAAAGAGGGTTCAACAACTACATAAAAAGATTTAATACCAGGGTCAACCATGCAAATTAAAAAAAGCACTTACCATTTGAGAGCCTAACGCCACATTTCTCAGGGGACCAGCACATGGTCACAACCCGATACTCTAGCTTCAAAATCCACGACTGTCCGGCACAACTTCACCCTCTTTCCTCAACTGCGGGATGGGAAATTTCTTCAAATTTCACACATTGCTATAAGCTTCAGGGGTAACTATATCTGCATATAATGACACAACACTGTAGACATCCCCAAAAAACACCAAGGATGAAGAAAGCTTGCATTTTTCTTGATAACTTTGACCATCTCCTGCAAAATGTTGCGGTCAACTATTAGGAAGTGGATGTAATCACCACCATGATGGTGTAAACAGAAGTTGGGCATTGAAATTATGAAAGCAATAATATTCATCATAAAACAAAAGAATAAAGATAATTGGGATATATACATGTTTACAACAAAAAGGTCACCACCAGTTCAACCAAATCTGAGATTGTTATCTCAAATGGATATTTTTGGGTTGAGAAATAGAGAAAATATAGTGCCCTTTAGAAAACTCTAACTGAAGGTTCATTCTTTATAAGTTTGAGTACATAGAATCATAATTCATAAAGCTAAGGTAGAATTGTGAAGAGAGATTTAATTACTTACTCTTGTTAAGAATGTAATGAAAGTTCTATAATATATTGCTGGATTCAATGGTCACTATAGCGCAGAAAAGGCTAATTTTAAAATCTAAAACTCCAAGTAGAAAACCTTAAGTTAAAATGGTTATCCATCAAACATTGCAAACTCATAGCCAGCTTGCATGCCCAAACAGCCTCAACAGGTAACAATGTGATGCTACAAACCCATCAAACAATAGTGAGGAAAGGTTCTAAAGGAAAGCTATGCCTTTCACAAATTTTCAAGTGGTACAATGGGTTTGAATGTTTGACATTTCAAATAGGAAAAAGAAGAAAAAAAACTCTGCAAAGCTCATAGACTACTGAGCGGCTGAGCCATGGACTCTACATCTGTGTTACATGCAATTCTAAAAGAGTTGTTTCATAATGTCAAAATGAAATGAACCCTTAATCCAAATAAGATGTCAACGCGCAAACACATAAAATGTATCTTAAGAGTGTCACTTGATAAAGTCTATAATGCCTCAAATAAAGAAACTACATATTGGATAAGATCCCTGCAAATCAATTTATATCTAGCAAATTAGCAATCATAAGAGTAAATGACTAACTTCATTTTAACTAATAAAGTAATAAAAATCCAATACATTCTCATTTTAAACACAAGAACTAATTATATTAATAATCAAGACATAAAACCACAACCATTTTTCAAATGCCCAAATTCTCAAGTACCTGAAGCTGATTGTTGGACAAATCAAGCATCAACAGAGACTTAATTCTGCCAAACGCCTCAGGGAGAAACCTCAGCTCTTTCCCAGCCAAATTTATGGTTTCAACCACATTGTGGTCTTCGACATCCTTCAAAACAGCAACCGCATCTTCATTCACCTCCTTCTCCTCCTCCACAGCCACATATTCTCGTAGACAAACCCGAACTTTCTTGATTAACCGCTTCTCATAGTGGTGGAAAAAGCAATTGCGCAAATGAGCTAACTTTAAAATAGGACAATCAGATTAATACACTCGAAGAAGAAAGGGGGAAACACACACATATTCATCATGCTTCAAACTGACCTTTGAGGCCGTCCTTGGCGAGCTTGTGCACTTCGATCAGGGTTCCTTTCAACATCGATTACAGAAAGAAAGTAGCAAAAGAGCAGCTTAAGTTTCCAGTGTTTCAATCATATTTGAGAAAACAAACATCAGGATTGAGAGTAGTGGAACAGAGCCAAATTGGGGGAAAAGAAAATAAGGTTTCAGATTACTATTGCGGTAGCGATTTTGCCATTCTGGTGCTTCACCTCTGACGCAAATGAAAGCTCTCGGATGTCGTTGGATCAACGTAAACTTCCCTTGGATTGCGCAAAGAGCAAAGAGCAAAGGAACGAAGATGACCATTAGTGAAATCATAGCCATATGATAAAACAAGCACACCATGCTCATAATGGACCGGATATGGGGGATGTCTGCATGCCACAAAGTTGACTCTATACTGACTTTATGGAGGAAACAAATTGCTGCGAAGAAGAGGAAATCAATTGTATTGAAGAAGACGAACAGAGAGGAGAAGAGGGATTAAGAGGCAAAACAACGTCATTTTCTCAAATTCAGAAAATAAAAATATTACTTAAATAGCCCCGGTTGATACCGATAGCAAACAATCATTATTATATGATGCTTTGCGACAAAAAAGTCAAGGCAAAACTTAACACCTTGGATACTGATTTTGGATAAAATTATAAATAATTTTTAAAACATAAATGTAATACTCCAATTATAATGAAAATCATATTTACTCTAAAATTTACAATTTATTTGTGTTGATGTGTATTTCTGGTTCAGAATATTCATTACAAAGTGTGATTCAAACTTATCCTATCGTTTATAAAAAAAAACTTATCTTATCGAATAAATGGAAAAAATCGTTTGTGCTGTAAAAGGAATGTACCTAGTTCAATTCCAATCATATTAAAAACAAGAAAATATATAACCTGTTAAGATAAGACTTGTATCTAAAATAGAAAATGAAATAAAATTAGGTAGAAATGAAATTCATGTCCAAGCATGAAAATAAACAATATCGAACAATGCAGCTCCACCTTGATGGTGGTGAAAATGGAGCGTCGGAGGCATTGTGGAGCTTGGTAATAGAGCAGCAACAAAGGATTGTGATTTTTCTTTTAGATACACTTGATTGAAGAGATATGCATTTCATTTACTTTTGTTACAATGAAATTCTTATACTATTTGTGAACTTTTTAAATCAATCCAAATAAAAATTATTTACATCCTAATCCTAAAATATAACATTCAAATATTTATAACAGTCAAGGTAAATATGAAATTCTTTCATTCATTGCTAATTAAAAATGTACAACTTCACAAGTTTCCGTCAAGCAAGATTTTGTCATTCTTTCCACAAGCATATGATTATGATGCTTTAGCTTGGGGGCCACAACTTCACAGAAAATGTCTTGGAATCCATGCATCCCATATGAAAACATCCAATATTTAAGAAAGAACTATCGTAAGTAAGATAAAAAAAATTCAAGGAGGGGGGAAATTAGAACTGAAGGAAGTACTACAAAAAAAATAGCTACAATTTGGAGTTTCTAAAATGCAATTTTCACTTCTAAAAGCTTTTTGCTTGCCACTCCGCAGTTATATGCATACCCAAGCATTCCAAGAGTTTAGCCTACACTTTTAGATATTCATCTATCTCGTTCAGTTACTCTTTAAGATCATAGTGAACATATATGGCAAGCTCACTACTTGTTATCTTTATTCATGGTGAGAAAACAAATGAGACTGGGTGGACGAAACTTTGTGGATAAACACCCTCACATTCACACTTGATATCACAATTAACAAACATTAAACTGCATCAAGTGTGCACTTCACACATACACCGGAATCAACGAATTTCAAATAGATCCAGTAAACGTAGCAGAAACTATACTTAAATAGGAAACATTTCATGAATAAAATGAGTGAATTAGCTCAAGATCGTCAATTACCAGTTATCCTCGATTGCAGGGCAAAGCTCCGAAATTTTGACGGAAGGAAGAAGAACCTTAGAAACGCTCGAAAACGGGGAGTAGATACACTTCACAGTAAAATGGAGGGCAATGCAGAATAAGGAGAAGGTTGAAAATTGGGAGGAGATATAAGAAAAAAGGCTTTTGTGCGTTTGGAGGGAAATGTATAGATTATTACTCCAACTTGAAACTTAAACTTTTAGTAGATCATCTCCACTTTGCTGTTAATTGTCATACTTCACAAACTTCCGTTTCCCCATCAATTACTCACTTCCATTATTATATTTACAACTTCCCAGCTCCGCTAGACGTTTTGGAGCAGCAAAGTTGCCCTCATTATTACTCAGCATGCCTCTCCCCATATGGAGAGAGAGATTATACCTGCTATCATTATTCGTACCATCAGGCCCCAATTCCTTTATTTTGTCCCTTCCTCTACCTATTTCTCCACCCATGTGGCATAATAACCAAGGACGGGTGCACTCGGTGTTGTTGTTGGCTGACTGATTGGTCCAAACACTGCCGCAGGATTTGGCAAAGAGGTTCCTAATAGTCCGTCAAGAGGCTGAATATGGAGCTCAAATAGTTTAAATTAAAATATTATCATTGATAAGATAAGAAAGTAGTTAGACAATACTCGGACTGTAACTAGTGACAAATACTTCAATCAGATAAAGGAAGAACTTAAAGGATATTTGAAGGCTCATTTTTAATTCAAGCAATTGTCATGTGTAAAGGCAATCTTGTGGGTTAACCTATGTGGTGTCACATTTTCTCCAAAATCTTAAGGCGTCGCAGATTCGTTGGCAATCTTCCGTGCCTTGGCTATCACCTCTTCAATGCCACCAACCATGCAGAAGGACTGTTTTGACAGGTCATCCTACTTTCCGTCCAAAACTCCCAATAGAAAAATATAATTTGAAGCATCAATATTGGAGTAGATTAACACTCCATGTGCTCGTAACAGAGGGAAAAAACAATATAAATTAAAGATGAACATACACTCTTTCTTTCATATCATAGATTGAAAGTGAGGAATGAACAAACTCGACAACAACATAGGGAGCAATTCGTACAACCTAAAGAGATGTTTTAGAACTTACAGTTTAATCTGTGCACCGCCGTTGGATTTATAAAAACCACCTCCGGTTGAACGTAAAAGATGAGAATCAAGGATAATAAAAATTAATAAAAATTGGATCAATCTTGCACAAAAAAATATAATAATCATTTGTGCACCAACAATAACAAACATATCAATGATTATTTTGATTTCACCTTTGTTAGATTATATCAACTTCTTGTTCCAGTTCTTGTAAGATTTTCAATTCCTTGTTAGTTTATGTAGTAGATTCTTCTGAACAGGTTACTTGTGGTGCTAATCAATCTCAACTATAAATTTGTCAC
>JAULKM010000013.1:9975980-9987437 GCA_032355605.1 Rubia tinctorum
GGCATTTGCAATGATCCCTAAAGTATCGTTCACTATATAGTTTGTGAAATATTCTTCAACTTCCTATGCAACAGAGAAGATGGTAAATTAACAAGAGAAAACTAGAAACTATTAAGAAATAATGCATCTTGTTTTTCTTATTCTAGCTAAAATTAAAATCATTTAACACCCTCAGAGAAGCCACCCATGTGGACTTGGAGAGAAAAAAATGATAATTTTCATGGGTTAAATTCAAAAGTTCACCACTACGACAAATGAAATGCATTCGGTAAAAAATTATGCAGAATCACATGTGTTGCAAAGGAAAGAAGGGAAAAACACAATTAAACTAAGAAAACATCCAACAACGATCATAGAGAAGAAAAATGAGCATAACGAAACATTAATATGACATTGATCACATGCTGAAACACATGGCATAGCACCATTAAAACCTAATGAACTCAAACTTAAATGCATGACCAAAGATAAAGATACAAAACTACTTCTACAACATAGATTAGGGCCAAGTATCACAGCCTCAATTGTAACTTCATGATTCAATTTCACAGGAGCTTGAGTTTAATCCATAGGAGCCACTGGCTGAGGAGGAATCATATCACGGTCCCAACAGACAAAGTAAATGTCACCATCTATAAGTGTGAGACACTCATTAGCTGTTGGTAGTAACTGTCATTCGTTAGTTGCTGTAGTGTTTTGGAATTGTATAAATACGCTGCATGATAAGAAAATAGGGAATAGTCTCTTTTATATAAATATGGAATTAGACCCATATACAATTCTAAAAATAATATTAGAATATTTTCATACAAATAATAATACTTAAAATATTATTTTTTTTAAATAATTATAAAGCATAATTCAATTACAATAGTATATATAATAGTTATATTTATATAAAATAATATCATTTTTATTTATATTATAAACTAATAAATTAATGATTTCATAAGAAAATAATATATAAAAAATATTTTTATTAAAAATGAGTTCATATGAAAATTATATTTTTTATTTAAATTCGACCCATATACAACTCAAAAAACAATATAATAATATATTTTTTTATATAAATAATAATTAAAATATTATATATTTTTTTCAAAATAATTATAAAGTATAATTCAATTATAATAGTATATGAAAACTATATTATTATTTAAATTCGACTCATATCCCGGTGAAGTCCCCTCATTACATGACCAAAAGTTCTGATTAAATTTACCGGTACAGTTCCGGGAAAAAATGACTTGCAGAGAAAATCAGAAATTCCATATAGAAACTGGTGACAACTCTATACAGCAGCAAATCATCAACTGAGGTAGCAAATTAAAATATTTGTCCAAAACAATGCTCATTCAAGAATCAGAAAGAATTTAACACACACAACAAACACAGATAAGTTGACACACAAAGATCAGTTGACAATAGCAGCTCAATCAAGAATTACACACAAAGCATATCCTGAATCTCAACAGCCTTGAATTAGAACAGACATTCGATAGCATGAATAAGCCACCAGCACAAACAAGAGAATCACCCTGCAATAGTCAATCACAACATACATAACTGTCTAAAATCTATGACTTCTCACTTAACACATTCTCCACAGAGTTCTTATTTGCACAGTTTCTAAATTGTTCGGTGTCTCCTAAGAAAAAAATTCCCTTCAGTGAATTAACTACTAACTGCCCATAAACAAATCACGCATGGAAAAAAATTGATTCCCAAACTCAAATAGTGAGTGCTGATGAGTATACAATGACATTCTACCAGAAATGGTTTGAGATGACGATTACCTCTGCTACATATATAATATAAAGAACCCATTGATTCGGTTGGAAGAACTTCACTACGGTGAACAACTCCGATAGATCTAACCATTGTGGAATAAACGCATATTCCTAGCTCATCCTCCGTATGCAGACATTCTTGGCCAGGCTCACACCGCAGGCACCTGGGTTTTTTAGTTCTTCGATGAGAATAACAACTTCGATTCAGTAACTTGAGAATAACGGCTTCGATTGATTGTAGGAACCATCTCTCAATTGATTTTTGATTTCCCTCAGAAGCTTTTCATTTCCGTTCAGATTTTACCATTTCACATCTTTTTTTCAGACATAAAAAGGGAACCACATATTTTAGAAAAAGTATTCATTCCTTATTTTGTTTTTCTTTCTAAAAAAAATACTAATATACTTTCTTCATTCCTTTTACAAAAATATTTCCAATTTATAATCATTCAAACTAGATTAACAAACCTAATGTTCAGTCTCAACTAGATTAACACGAGTACACTATATCCATGATTTATGAGCAAAATAAAATTTTAATTTAATTTATAATTTTAATCTATAACTATAATTAAAATATCAACTATTTTTCCAAGTGTCACCACTACACTTAACCACATCAGCATTTAAAAATATCTATAATTATTATTAAAAGAGCAACTATTTTGCCAAGTGTCACCACTACATTTAGTTTCCAGTGTATTTCTTAAAAAGTGTAAAATTATTTACTCATCATTAAACTTTGTGGGTCATGGCTCAAAAAGACTAAACTGCACACTTACTATTTGACATTCAACATTGTGAAATTTTGACCACACATTAGAATAGATCTATAAACAATAGTGTAATCGTATGTGATATTGTTGGATTCATCGTAGTAAGTAATTTCTAAATATCAACTTTTTATTTGCCGTTATCATACATAGTTAAACATATTAACAGTCAAACATATTAACAGTCAAACATGTGTTCTTGAAAATTGTTTTAAAAAAATGTGAAGCTTAGTTTGGGATAGAGAGAGTATGAAAAATTAGACTAGATTCCCACATGGAAAGATTGAACAATTTAGGAGATGTCTCCAACAAATTTAACAAGCAATTTGTTCATCAACAATATTACACTATCACACAGTGAGCTGAAAAAGACCAATTCTTTCGCCTTCTACTAAACAAGAATAGTGCATACACAAGCCAAAAACGGTTCTTGAGCAATTATTTGGAGTTGAAATGCTTCAAATGAACGCTAAATTAACTTATTAGTAAAAAAAATGTTGCTTCTTAAGCAATTATTTAGTGTTGCAGTGTTTCAATGTAACGCTAGCGTATTTAGAGATGCAATGTTTCTTATTTGTATCACTTTATTTTTTACAACGTAAAGTATTTTTATATAACGGTTAGTACCTTTCTACATAAAATACTTATGTATCGATAAAAATCGAATAGATTTTCTTTCATTCAATGCATTACAATATTAATAAATATAGTAATATTAATTTATTATAATTTCTGCAACATGTGTAATTCTCATATAGATATGACAATAATTCATTACCTATTTAAGTTATAAATTATATTATACCTTAAATTTTCATTCATAATCCGTGTTATCTAGTTACTATATACTAAAAGAGCAACTCTTTGGCCAAGTGTAATCCCATACTTAGGCATTTCAATTTTACCAATCGTCACCCTCACAATTAGCCACATCAACTTTCCATGTCATGTGTCACTCAAATACTTTCTTAGATTAATGCATTGAAATACATTCATCTCTATCTGCATTGAAATACCTTCTTACATTAATGCACTTACATCTTTTAATTCATACATTCATCTTTACCGTTTTTCTGCGGCTGTTCTGCTTCCTAAGAAATATTTAACATCCACTCTCATATTTACCTTCATTTTTAATGCATTACATCCCAAGCAGCAATTTTTGTGAGGTTGTTGTCCTTCCTCAAATATTTAACATCCACTCTCATTTTACCTTTTTATGTATTTCATCATCATCATCTCCTAATCCATATATCCATCTAATCACTAAATTTGTACAGCTAATCAACTTACTCGCAAATATTTGTCTTTCGTGCCTCCAGTATGTTAGAAATAATGAAATATTTTAAAAACAAATTCAACCTAGCAACCAAATTTAACATGCTAACTAAATTTAATTTTAAATCATGTTTAATATCTAATAAACTAATAATCTAATAATTCAACCTCTTTAGCCAAATACTATTTTATCCATATTATTACTTTTTTGTCTTCTTATCTCTCATAATTGCTACGTTAAAATACGTTTTTGTTTCCAGCAGAATATGGTGATAAATGAGGTGTTTCATAGTTATTGATACTCTATTAACTCACTTTTACCATTACACACTCTCTGTTTTTTGTATGTGGACATTCTTTGTGTATGGATGTTCGTTTACCAAGAAGAACGAATACAATCAGTCAGTATTCAACTTCTTGGCTATATCTATCTATAAATCTAAAAATACTACTAAAATTGTAAGTTTTAGCCAAGTGACACCCCACAACTTGCCACATCAGGTTGCCACATCACCTTTCACAGTAAATAAATTTTTAAAGAAGGTTTATTTCTAAATTTACTTTATTGTGTTTAATTTTTGCAATTAAATGTTTTGTTTCCAAAAAATTCTTTACTTTAATCAAAGAGTATGTGCATCGCTTCCTTCTTCTTCATATTTCTTCCTCTCATTTTTTTGAGCTCTTCTCAACATAGGTTAATGGCTTTGAAGAAAGTATAAATTAGGCAGTCGTTAGGATAATGGCGTATGAGAGAGAAAGGCACATAGCTTTTATCGGGAGCTTCAGTTGGGGAAAGATGAAGTCTTGAGAAAGCGGCTTAAGCAGATGATGGACACTAAGGTGAAAGTTTTGATCCATCTTTTTGTATCTATATTCGAAGATTTATTATGTACGATTCATCTTGAATGCTGACCTTTTTATTGTATTTTTTTCTGCAGATTTTGTATGTTTACTGGAAGTCGGAGGGTTCAGATACTGTGATTTAAATCCTCGCCAATTTACAAGTGTGTAATGCCTTTCTTGAATACCGTTGTCCAAATATTGCTATGTTCTTTTTAATGTCCCCTTCCTTTCAATATAATCCTGGTGACAACTATTTAATTGATTGTGTTTCACCTAAGGAACTGATTTCCATGAAATTGAAGCCTGTATCAAATCTCTTTTTTCATTTAGTTAACAATTCCTTATTTTTTTCATTTTCCATAAAATTTTACAAATTTACATTGCTGAGTATTTTAGAAAAATGGTGATGGAAACTTTAGTCGTGTATTCAAAGTCTTGAGGAGGATTGATGGTTTCATGTATCCTGTCAAACACAGCACAATGCTGTTGTACACGGATGCCGAAAGGTAGTCCATCCAATCTTGAATTTGTGAATGATAGTTCTTTGCAGAACAAGCTGATGAGTTTATCATTTCAGGAGAAAGACTCTAATGGAGGTTCAAGCATTAGTTGCTTTAAGTTAGTAGAATAGTATGATTTGTTATTTTATTTCTCAAGTTTCTTTGGACACTTTAGATCAAATCAGACCTTACTATTGTTCAATGTGCAAGATCTCATGAAATATTGCCAGCTAATATTCTTCTTGGTTTGAAAATGATAAATTGTATACACAGATGAATCTTTGTGATCATAGTCTCTCTAGCAATAAAAGCAGAAAATTATTTACAGAGGCAGAAGTTTTGGACGCAATGCATCAGGTGAGACTTTGTTTTGGAACAACCATATTAAAGAAAGACTATTCAGCTTGCACTTAAGGGTGTGGAATTTCTCTAACCTTATTGTCTGAACCACTTATTGCAATCCATCGCTGTCTTATTTCATTTTGAGAACGAGTACTAAGAATTAGTGTAAACGAATACGTACTAAGAATTAGCAAAAATCGAGTCTATAATTGTGTTTCTTCTACAAAGTAAGAAAACTGAGTCTATAATTATGTTTCGAGTTAAGCTGACAAAAGCTTTCGGAAAGCCCATCTCTTTCAAAGTGCCACATATGAAGTCCCATTCAATCTGTCAAAGGTTTTGCTCATATCCAGCTTGACTCTCATATGCCCTAGATTTTCGATTCTCCTACCCTTCATTGTATGATGAACTTCATGTGCGATAAGAATATTATTTGTGATTAGCCTTCCCGGCATAAAAGCTGACTGAGATTCAAAGATGATATGTGGGATTATTGGTCTGAGCCTGTTCGCCAGTACCTTGAATGCCAGTCTATAAACCACATTGCACAGACTGATTTTCCAAAATTGTGTGATCAATTCTTGCTTTTGCATTTTCGGGATCAAGACAATATGGGTTTAATTCAACTCCGGTTCAAAAACTCCATTATTAAAAAATAAAGCACAAATGAAGTGACATCTAACCCAACAATATGCCAAAATTTCTGAAAAAAGACAGGGCTCATACAATCGGGTCTCAGAGATTTGAAGGGGTACATTTGCTTCGCCGCTTTTGCCACGTCTATTCCGGTGTATGGCCACAGGAGGTTCACGACCATCTCCCTAGTAATGCACAACTGAGTTTGGCTTACCACCTGTTGTATTACCTCCGCTGATGGTTTCGATATTGAGAACAGTCCCCCAAAATAATCCACAATAATACACTCAATAGTAGCGTCACCATATTTGATCTCCAAATCCGCATCTTTCAATCCTGCAATGTGATTCACTGCGCGCCTCTTCGAAGCAAACTTGTGAAAAAAATTGGTATTTCTGTCTCCCTCCTTTTGCCAGTGTTGTTTCGTCCTTTGTTTCCACTTAATTAATAATAGTAATATAATGAAAATTAATTTTAATTTAGCTTGTTTCCATTAAATAAAATTAATTTTATTATATTACTATTATTAATTAAACTTAACTTAATTGAATTAAAAGTGAATTAAAATATGTTTAATTTGAATAGAACGGATGTATAAGGTTATAAGTGAGTTATTTTTGAAGGATATCACATATAAACTACTAAGAAACCATTATTTGAATCTATCGAAATCAAGTTAAGCTACCAACGAAACCGAAACTCTCATGATCGAACATTTATGGCACATGACCATTGACACGGTTCTACAACGCCGAGTTATCTCTATTTAAAAATTGTTATAAAAGTCACAACTCATAACATTGTGATTTGAATCGTAGAAGTTTTTTATTATAAGGAGCATGGGTTAACAAGTAAATCAATGCATTGGTGCATGATAGGGTCATTAACTATGGTGAAATAGGGGGATAGACAGTATTCAAACCGCCGTCTTTGGCACAGCCGTGCAACCAAGCAGCCATTCGAATATTACTTCTCCAGGGCTAACTGCTCTTCTTCTATCTTGCCAGCAAAGCAGTATCTCTCTCCGTTTTCCCAATGATCATTCCCATACATTTCTTGGATTTTCCTTTTTGTTTACTCATATTGATCTGGTTCCCTGCAAAACCTCATATCACACTGATATGATTCCTTATCTCCCTGAAGCATCCAGTGATATCCACTGCTGTAAAATGACACATTTTGAGCCATGAAATCAAATGTGATTGGACTGAAGCAAGTCATCCAATCTACACCCCCGGCTTCTTCAATCTGAGATCAAACATAAAATGCAGATGTTTTACATCTCAACAGACTTGAGTGCACATATAAGTACCATAAACTTTAATCCCATCAACTGCTGTAACCACAAATTGTTTAGTTATTACTACACTTATATCATCCCATTTCAAAAGTCCAGGATCTAAGAAACTGTTGGTAAAACAATGTCTAGCAATATACTGGTCGTCTTGCCCTGCAGTGCCCAAACAAATTTATGGTATTGACTTTTGAATCATCACCTACTGATTTTGAGAGTTATTTCATCCAAAATTTTCTCCATAACAGTGTTTAGTTGCTCATTTTCTTCAACCAGAATCTTCCCAGGTTCCAAAGGATCCACAACAGAAATTTGGGTAACCTTTCTGCATCTGCACCTATGTCTAGGACTGTACTTATCACCACATTTGTAACACAGGTTGTCCTCCCTTCTGTACTGAGTTTCTTGAGGACTAATCTGTTTGAATATCTCATTAACCCATCCCTTATCAACCCGACTACCCTTCCAGTAGTTATTCTTCTCAGAAACAGGTGTATGTACAGTAGCTATAGGTTTAACACCAACATAATTATGTAATTGAGGAACTGATCCCTTAAACTTCTTATTCATCAACTCAAAATTAGCTCCTGAAGCTAGCAATGTCCACTGTTTCATACAATGATTCTGGCTTAAAAGGTTTATCCACAGGCCTTAATTCCTCTTTTAGTCCACTCACAAAGCTTGATATAAAATACTGCTCAGACAAATTAGGATGTTTAGTGATGATTAGAGATCTCAATTCTTCAAAATTTTCCTAATAAGACCTTACTGATCCCACCTGACAAAGCTTATTAAATTCCTCTATTGCATCACGGCCACCAACTTCAGAAAAACATTTAACAGCAGCATCACTAAAATCACTCCACAAACTTGGATCCCTAATTTCCTCCTCACTGTTATAGCCGATTTCACCTCTGTCATCCAAATAAATCTCTATGGCTTCTACCCATTATGGATAAGAGATTTTATAATAATTGAAGAACTTACTGCATTTGCTTCACCAATCCGCAGGTTTATCCCCAGTAAACACAGCCAATTCAATCTTAGGTTGATTCATTCCAGTACTAAGACCAAATTTACCTCTCCTGTAATTATCATCACGGTTCAGCGCCCAAGGATTGTTAATAACATGCGAATTCCCTCTAATCATACTACTTCCAGGACTAGCATCATTAGCAGATTTGCATCGGTAATTACCTCGATTGGAGTTATCCTCTGTAGCTGAGCGTGTACCTCCTTTGTTCGAATTCTCTTCCACCGATTCCTTGTGCTTTTCTTTCCTTAGCTCATTCAGGATTGACATCATCGAATCAAACTCCAGATTTAGATCCGACTTCACCTCCCTGACAGCTCCTTCCAGCTCGTTCTGCCTTTTGAAGCTCAGCTCGAACGATTGCTTCATCTCCATGTTTGTTCCGGCCAGTGGCGGAACCAGGACCTCTGGCAAGGGGTGGCGGAGAAGGCGTGCAAAATTTTTTTTTGCACGCTTAATACAAGAAAAAAAAATTTCACGGACTAACGGTGACGGAGGTCGGCGGGAAGCGGCGGCGTCCGGCGAGCAGTGGCTGGCGGCGGGCCGGCGACGCCTGGAGGCTGAGGCTGAGCTGTTGACTGCTGAGCAGCTGAGGAGTATTCGCCAAGCTGAGGAGTGGTTGCCTAATGAGTAATGACTATTGGATTGGATAATTTGGATTGGATACTTGTTTATTAGGGTTTCCCCAACATTTGGGCCGATTGGGTTTCAGCCCAATCGGCCCTTATTCTTTTTGTCTGATATTACTTCAAAACGACGTCGTTAACTTGTGATATACGCCGTCGTTTTGATGGCCGGGAAACAAAAAAACCGGAACTGTTCGTCTTCTCCGTTCATTTTCACGTTGAAATTTGCAGGGATCGCCGGAATTCAAGGGGTGGCGGAACCCGGTGGCTACCGGCGGTCCTAGCCCTAATTTTCGGACCGCCGGAACGTAGGGGTGGCGCCAGCACCCCCTCGCCACCCCCTGGTTCCGCCACTGGTTCCAGCCAATCGAGCTTCCAGATCCTTCACCTGGTTCTCCTATGCCTTGAATCTTGTGATTTTCTCCATAATTATCGAGGAATCACTTGCTCTGATACCATATATGATTAACAAACTAAATGAATTGAAATCTACCAAAAAAAGTAACAAGGATTTAGGAGAGAAAAGAAAGGTTGCTGTAGCAAGCTCCTAGGGCCATTTTCATAATGATCAACAAAGATCCCTATCATTCTCTAATCCTACTATTTGTAGTGCCAACTTGCTAAAACGGTTAGCCACCGGAAACTGTTGTAACGGGCATTGGAGCATGATGATTTCACCGCCTCAGCTCAGTAAATGTGAGCTCTTCTTTCCAAGTTGTTATGCCATTGCTCAGTAAATCGATTTGGGATTAAAACAGATTGCAAAAGACTTATTTACCCTTCATACTCCGATAAAAGAAAAAGGGTCCATGGCTATCCCTATTAACGTAATGCCTCCGGTTCTTTAAGAGTGACACATTTATTTTTGGCACAAGAATTTAGGAAGGTAAAATTAGTGGTTGAGAATTTATTGAAAGACTAAAAAGTAAATTGAATGGATGAAAACAAACTAGAATTTGCCAAAAAAGAAATGAATAGAATATTAAAAAATCATCTCAAAAAAGAAAGTGAACCAATATTAGAAAACTGGAGGGATTACATGGTTTATGACCGTTGCTGACCCGTATTTCCAAAACCGGCATGTATATTTGAAAGCTTAAAACCTAAAACCCCTGAGCCGCCGAAACCAGCCCAACCCGCGCAGAATGAATCCCTACTCCATTTCTCTCCGCCACCACTGCCCCATCGGCACCCGCCTCCCCACCCAAAATTCATTTCCAAAGAAGCCCCATGTCTCCTTTTCTCCTATCAGGATGGCCCTCACTGAAAGCGCCCCATCCCTCGCGATTGTCGGCGTGACAGGGGCAGTCGGGCAGGAATTCCTCTCCGTTTTGTCTGACCGGAATTTCCCTTATCGATCCCTCAAACTCCTCGCCAGCAAACGCTCCGCTGGGAAACAAATCGAGTTTGAAAAGAATACCTACACCATTGAGGAATTGACTGAAGATAGCTTCAAGGATATTGATATAGCCCTCTTCAGCGCTGGCGGTTCTATAAGCAAGAAATTCGGACCCGTGGCGGTCGAAAATGGCGCTATTGTTGTCGATAATAGCTCCGCTTTTAGGATGGATGAAGGCGTTCCCCTGGTTGTTCCCGAGGTTAATCCGGAGGCTATGGCGCACATAAAGATTGGGACTGGAAAAGGAGCCTTGATTGCGAACCCCAACTGTTCCACCATTATCTGCTTGATGGCTGCCACGCCCTTGCATCGACACGCCAAGGTGAGGGAATCCCTACGCACGCTTGATTCAAATATAGTTTTCAGATTCTTGAATTCTACTTTTCAGTCACTATATCGTTGTTTTGTTCTGTTTTTTTATTTTTTTACGAGTGAGGCACTTTATGTGATTTTATCTTGCTTTATTTGTTTTGGTCCTTCCCTGTAGTTTTTAACTAATTTATTCACTCCTGGTTTCTGAAGCTTTTTTCAGTTAACTGAAAAGGGCACATCTCCAGGGATTTGCTGTTTGTACCGTTGTTTTTAAAAAAATATATTAGGAGCTGTAGAATTCATGGATGATAGGACAGAGTATGAGAAATGAGTAGTAAATATGGTCATGACTTGTAAGAGACATCTGCAGCGCGTAAAGAACAGTTTGTAGGTTTTATTCCTCGTGCAAAAAGTGAGATATAGGAAGATAGATGTTTTCATTAATATTCATCCTAGCTGTTTATACAAGTTGGGACTGATATGTGCTCTCTCTATCCCTTTCTGACTACTTGTAGTTTTAATTTTATTTTACAACCTTTTATTCAGGTAAAGCGCATGGTGGTTAGTACTTATCAGGCAGCTAGTGGTGCGGGTGCTGCAGCAATGGAAGAGCTTGAATTGCAAACTC
>JAULKM010000013.1:9988213-10000646 GCA_032355605.1 Rubia tinctorum
TAAGGGCCGACATTGCGCCCCGTCACCTCCACTGCACCCCGGCTGAAACCCCCACCCCCACCCGGCACCTCATTCCCTCACTGAAACCCTAGCCCCCGCCGCCTAGACCTAGCCCACCTTACATAACCCATGGCCACCCACCGACGCCAGAAGAAAAAGCTAACAAAGAGAAGAAGAAGAAGCAATGGCGGCGACGTGAAGGTGATCAATTGGTGGCGGAGGAGATACATCTCAGCCCCATTAATTCTACAATTCTAATTATCGATGAATCTGAGAAAGATGGATCTGTGGCGGAAATCCTCTATAATTCTAATTATCGATGATGAAAGAGGGATCTATGGCGGAAAGATGGATCTGAGAAAGAAGATAAGAAAAAAAAGCGATATAACTGTCATTTCACTTTTTCTGATATTTTAGGGGTATAATAGTCAATTTGCAAAATTCTGACAAAATTATGATTTCCAAGGTTAGAAATGCACTTTCAAATTTTACATGGTTATATTGGCACTTTCCACCAAAACATATGATCATCTTAACACTTAACTCTTTCTTTTTTGAGATAAAACCTAACTAAACAGGGTCCGGATTTGCGTCCGTGGGGACACTCATGGTTAACTTCAGAGAACCGTTCCAAAGGCAATTTGACAGTGATGCCAAGTCAAGGAGTTGCACTAAGCAACATGCATTCGGTTTCAGACTAGCTGATTAATCTAAAATAAATTATGGGACAAACAAAACATTTACGCAGCCTTGATTAAACCACAAACAGTAATATTGAGAAGGGAGAGAAGAATTTCTTGCGTACACCCAGTAACTGCACAATTATGTCGCGGCCAAGATGGATGGATGATTCACAAGCGGTTCACATCTTTGATTGAACTTATTCTTAACATTAAAGAAAGGCTTGTTTCCTGGACATAGGTTGACATTGTCTAGCGACTGAACAGAATTGTTCACTTTTCTGCAACATACCCCACAGACCTAACTGAATTGTTCACTTTTTAAGCTTCTAAAAGCAACTCACTTCATCTACTGTCTGATATAGCAACCCTTGAACATTACTCACATGCAAGATGGCACACCGTAAGCTTCCTGAAAATTTGCTCCATTGATTATCCGTAGTCCTTTCCAATCACTGCTAGCACTTTCCGGCAGAGCAGAGGACCAATCTGGTGCACGTCAAATTGGTATCGATCAGTACATCTTAAAATTGAACATGCAAAAACATAGTACGGAGGCCCTAGAGTCCATACAATCTTATTTTGATTAACATTCCCAAGTTGACGAAAACAAATTATGTATCCTAATATTTTCTTTTTCAGCACCTCATACCAAGCATGTGGAAGTATACACATACTCATTCGGTATTCTAATCAACAATTCAATATGTGAAAAATTACAAGTAAAAAAGATAGGGTATTAGTCTCATACCCTTGGTAGCCAAAACACAGTAACAGGCATAAATAAATCTACCCAGATGAGTGGTCAATAAAGATATTGACAGATGCAGGTTATTTACTGTCGCCCATATTCTAATGCCACAACACAAACACATAGCATATGAAGCAGTATTCAGCAAGAGGAAATAAACAACTACAGTCAACTATAAGCCAAATTGAATGAAACACTATCAAAGTACATTCATTTATGAACATAATCAGTGGACATGTTAAACTTACCTACTCAGAAAAAACTCATTATGAGAAAGATGTTGCAACATTGGAGCTCCCCCTTGGACTATTTTCACAAAAGTTCATGCTTGCCTCCTGCTTCACTTTGTTATTAACAATATTCTCCCCATACATATTTTCTCTATCCCCATGGTTGACTGCCAACCCTGTTTCATCTACATGTATGTGACTGGGAACTGGTGTGGCTCTACCAAAAAAGCCAGTATTCTTGGGCATTCTCTGGTCAAGAAAATTTGCTGATGTAGCATCATAAGAATCCAGAAAAGTGGATGCATTTGGAGCTAGTCCTGACAACAGTCTGCCACAATTAGATCTTGAAGCTGGAGCTTCCACACGAATGCCATTATTAATATTCAAAGAACCAGAAGAAAAGCTTGCTGGAAATAAAGAACCAAAACCGGATAACCCACCGAGCCTAGATGATTGCTTAATTTCTCGGTCTTGGACTCTTCGAGTATCCAGTTCGGGATTATTTAATTGAGGCAAAAGCATATTATAGTTTAGATTAGAGCTTCCTCCCAAGCTGCGACTTTGATTGGCTGAACCAATGCTGTTTCCTGATTGGAAATTCGATGATGAGTAGGAAGGAACAAGGCAAGAGGGCTGTACATTTATTGTTCGACTGGGCTCTGGAAGAGCAGATTGTCTTTGTGGATGTTCATGTGGCTGTCTAAGCTCTCGACTCTGATGATTCATAATATCTATAATTGCACCTCCATTTTGAGATGCAAAACCAGAAAGATTGTCACAATTAACCACACTAGTTGTGCCTTTTGACGACCAAGAGCAAAGTCCCGGCTGAACATTCTCAGCTGAACAAAATTCCTGAGAAAAATGATTAGGTGCAATGGACGAGCATTTCCCCAATGTCTGACCATAAGCAATATTCTGATCAAGAGTTGTGCACATGGATGTAGGTAGAGATACTTGTAGTAGAGATGACTGATCCATCGCTGGCAATACTACAGTACTTGTACGATGGTCTAGAAGATCAGCATGCAGTGCTGCCAAAGAATTTGGTGGAATTTGACCAGAAGCTGCCAATGCTTGTATATCAAACCTTCCCACTGTACTACCTACTTGTGGGATTGAGTCAAGGGGTGCACAATATGGACTGGGAAGGCCACCATGAAGTTGGGCTACTCTGCTTAACCTTTTCAAATAGAGTCTGAATTTCTGCACTTAGATAACACAATGTCAAGGATGGAAGTGTGAAAGGTAAAAGGAGTTCCAAGTAATACAGTTCTAATAACATGAGCATATGCATTATCTTCTCAAGGACAGAGATTAAAATGGTTGGCCAACAGATAAATCCTAGCGTTGGCAATTTTGTTAGCAATAAGATTTCCCAGTGTAATGGCATGCACATTAATCCATGTCTCAAGTAACAAATTTCCATGATCACATTCTTTTTTCTTTAGTGGGATGACAGGATCAAACAGATGTTAACAAAGGAAGCATAAAAACATATTCATGGTTAAACACAGAAAAAAAATTAAAATAACATAAAACAACTTCCTTAAAGTTATTTTCGTGTTTGTTAGTAGTAACTAGTCGGATGCATGTCAGTTAGGTTATGCATCATCTCACGTTAAAATGCATCATCAGTTGAGCAATGCAGTATCTCCTCTTCCCCTTTATAAGATGGAAGAAAAGAAGGGGACAATTCTTCATATGGATGCACAAGCATACATTTTGAAGATGACCTGGATGGGTTTTTTTTAAATGACCCAGATGCTTTAAACATATGATTCATCTAGCAAATGGAAAAACCCTCAAGCGCTGCATTCTAATCGACCTACACCCATGTATATTTTCTCTACATGGGAGAAACACACAATCAAATCATGACTAATATTATAAGTTGTTTGTAACCTGCAAGTGGCTTGCAACGTTTTCTCTGGTTAAACCAGGGACATTCATGAGCTCGAGAATTCTCTTTGGTACAGCCTCTGTGGAAAGAAAGCTGAAGTCAGAAAAGCCACAATCGTGGCATATTAAAGGTTATCAAATATACCTAATACAAGTCTCTGTAAAATAAGAACCAATCATAACCAAAAAAATATTTTTTAAATGATAGGCATTAATTAAGAGAAATAAAACTTCTTACTATCAATCCCAAGTTGGTACACTGCACTGACAAACTGTTGATGAAGCTCCACCGACCAGACTACGCGCTTCTTCCTAGATGTACCAGGATCATCATTTTCTAGCTCAGCATCATCATCTTCTTTGGTATCTTTCCTTTTCTTCTGTGTTCTTAATCCCCCATCTACTCCATCATTAACACAAGGATATTCAGACTCATCATTGGCATGCCTCCGCAGACCATTATCTTCCTCGGGCTCTTTACTCACAGTATATCTCTTCCTCACTACATGCTGCCATATATTCTTCAACTCTTCAATACGAATAGGCTTGATTAAATAATCACAAGCCCCGTGTCGAATTCCCCTCATGACAAGGCTGGTTCTGTCATCTCCAGACATCACTATAAAGCAGCAGGAAATACAAATCATAAAGCAACAACCTAGAGCCAAATCAAAATAGTAAAAACTTTAGAATAAACCCGGTACTTACTTATAACAGGAAGGTCCATTTCTAATCCCACGAGCTCTAGTAGCTTAAATCCATCCATATCTGGCATATGGACATCGCTGAGTACGAGGTCAAAAAGCCCCTTTCGTTCCCTCAAGATATTCAAAGCAACAGTGGCCTGAGAACAAGTGGTAACTGCAAAAAGAGGCAAAAAATTCACCTTTCAAACTAAACTAATAAGTGAATAAAAGGTGACAAATTCAATCACAGACCTGTGTAGGTACATTTCCTTAGCTTTTGCTCCAGAATCCTTAAACAGGTGACGTCATCATCCACCACCAACAGCTTCAACCCAACGGAGAACTGCTCCGCGCCATCCTTGCAAGCGGTCCCCATTAAAATAATTGATGGAATCAGCCAACTGGGACCAGGGAATGGCTACTTATAACAGTCATGGTGAAAATGACAGGTTTGAGCTGGGAAAAAGCACGGGGATTGAGGGTGGGAATTGGGAAGGCGTGAAATTAGGGCTCTGAGTCGAGTGATTGTTGGAAGGAAATTGAAGAGGAAGAGGCAATTTTGGAAGGAAAACTTTGGGAACTGCGTTCCGGAGCTGTCGCCTGTCGGTAGCGTATGTACTTCTGCACTGTACTTGCCATGTAATCATCCCTGCTTGGTCTGTTTGAAGATAGAGAAATTAATTCTCCAAATAGTCCTCTCACTTCTTCGAATCTCAGATTTCCCACCTTTGACTTATGTCCACTTTAACCAATTTATTAACTAGATTGAAATTAATTGCACCCCATATTCAAATCACAGTATTAGCTCTAGAAATTTTTATATGTGAGCAAATGTTGTATGTTAAGATGTTGGGCGAATCAGATTCTATCACGTGTCCTACAAATTCTATATTTAATAAAGTGAAAGGTTTTTTAGGAAGTAAGGAATGATTTGTTGAACAAGTGGAAAAATCTGAATTGTCAAACACCTTAACATGTAACGTTTGCTAACATATAAAATTTCCTGGTATTAGATCATCTCCTATGCAAGAGTAACTTTGTTAAAAGTCACTTGACACATCATATTGTTTGACCATCAAACCACAAAAACATCACGGATGTTGGGGTCAAATAAGAGCATTAATATAACGTTACACACATTTCTTTAGATAAGGTTAAGTAGAACTTTTATACGGAGAAGCTCATATTGAGGGTCTACACTTGTATTCTAAAGAAAAATAATAGAAGTTCATAGATATGCATGGACGCGGCTAAAATTTTGTTACTTTCTTTAAAAAACATAACAAATATTATATGGACATAATACGAAAAATATGTTAAAACCTAATTTTAAAACATACAAGAAGATGAACCCTCGGCCCTAGCAAGATCCTCCTCATCCCTAGCCTTTTTATCATTTTTTGGGCCTTGTCCCGGAATTACGCGTTGCTCCTATCTATCGCCAAATCCAATCACCAATTGTTTATGTTGGAATCACGCCATATCATAGTACTCCATTCGTAGAGGATGTCTTGGGGGCATGAATCCCGCTTTCTTCATTATAGCCGTAATCAATCTACAATAGAGTAGATCCTTCTTCTTGCGTTCACGGCCTTGAGCATGCTCATAATTATGCTGTACCCAGGGTTTATCTTAGCACCCTCTATCATGTAGTAGAAGATGATCACATTACCAATCGTTGACTCACATGTGTGCCAACCCGTGGGAAACATATTCAAGCACACCCACTTATAAGTGGCACTTTCCTCAATCAAAAGAGCTCCAATGTTATAACTATCCTCCGGACCTGCCGCACTTCATGGATGGCAAAAATATTTCCTATCCATTTCTACAGATGCCTAACTTTACATATAATAGCGCACATCCTTACAATTTAAAATACACTGAACCTTCGACTAGGTTAGAACATTTATGAATAATACATAGTAATATCGAGCTGTAATAAAAGAGACAAAAATGCTGATGGTATATGAAAAAATGAGCTTGAAATGTTTTCTTATATTTCCAGTGACATATTGAGATTGCAATACTCGTTCCAAATTTCGTGTTGGTATAGCTTAATAGGACTTGTATTTACTGACATTCTTATGTGTTCATATAATTCAGTTTTATTAAACTTTACGACTAACAATACTCTATGAGAAGTTTCCACACAAATGTTGGATCTTTTAGCCACAAATCTCAACAATGACTCTTCCTCCCATGGTTTGGATGGTCAACACCCTTCCTTTTTATAATGGGGTTTTCAATGGATAATATGCAAAAATATATATGGGTATGATGTGTCCATATTAAACGGTGATTTTGGGATCTTTTGTACTTATTTTGGTTTTCTTTCGTGATTTAGATACTCCATTTTACCTTGAAATTCTATTAGTAGAGGTAAGGGCGACTTTTGAACTCTTATCACTTTTATATTGAATGTTGTGAGACAAGGTAATAGTTCGAATAATGAGAGACCATGAAGACTACTTTTGAAGACAATAAAGCCCATGAAGACTTGAAGACGCGAAGAAGAGATGGCTACACTTAGACAAGAAGAAGAAAACATTGAAGAGCAGCTTACTCTGTCTGTCGCGAGTCGCGACAGGTCGCTGCCTAGATATGTTTTTGGCTTTTTGTACTATAAATACCATCTTATCCTCTCTCATCCAGACAAATTTTCTTCCCAATTATGCAGCTCTAAAACCCTAGTTTTCTACCATTTTCAACTTTGTTTCATCTTGATTTTATGTTTGAATTTCTATTGTTGTTTAGTATAAATTTTAGTAGCTAAACATAGTCTTGAGAGCAATTGATTAAGGCTTCCAAGCCCATGTCTTGAGAACTATTTATGAGCTATTTAATTCTTTGATATTGTGCATTTATTGTGCTTGAATGTTGTTTGTTGAATGCATTAATGTTGTTGGAATTTTGAGTAGATGAATTGCTTGTATGATTACTTTTTAGGGTTAGAAGAAAGTAGTTAGTTTTCACCTCTATTCATATGGAATGCAAGAGCAAGAATTAGAGCTTCGAATATGGATGATGATTTGATAAATTCTAGATGAATGTGATAATATTGAACACTTTGTCATGTTTGTTTTGTGTAGCAAATAAGAGAAGTCTAGTAACGTTGAACGTTCTTGACTAATCTTGTGTAGATGCATGAATTGGTTCAATGCTTAGACACGGTGTAGTGTTTATAAGTGTTACCAAGCTAGTTGATTCTTCGTACTTAATTCCATTAATGAGATACTTTTAGGCATTAATGGACCAAAGGAGTCATTAGCGAGGTTTAGCAAGAGATGTCAAATTCACTCTGGTAAACTGCTATAAAAAAGGATAGAAGATTTATCTTCACAACAAGTAGTAAAATTATAGAATAGGTTGTATGTTCAAGGATATATAAGAGGTTTGGAAGTGGAAATCAATTGCGCCCAAGGTTCCGTAACTTGTGTTTAATCACTTCTTATTAGTTTATTGCATATTTACTATATTTACATTGCTTGCTAGTGAACTTTTCTTTAAATTCATAACTTAGAAAAACCAATCACCTCCCCCATCTTTACATGTGTGTGTGTGTGTATGTATCTCTATATCTAGTGTAGTATCCACCCTTATATGTGAAAACCCTTAGGAAAATCTCTCTTCATCGTGGACGACCCCGATTTGCCATTATCTTCTTAGTTGTAGTTAAAGAGAACTTTAGGGCTTAAGAATAGTTACTTTGAGAGGTACGACGGCATCGGTTCCGCTACAGGGGAAGAGACAATCATTTTTAAGTATTTGGGCATATTATGTGTGAATATGTGCTAGTTTTGAATATTTATTCGTCTGCTTTTGTTTGACTTTTTATTTGATCTTTAGTTTCTTAGAGACACATTTTTCATGTTTTTGTGTATGGTTCGTACTTGATTCTCCTCACAAGAACCCTTACACTACGTCCCCGAGTTAGAGTTAAATTTGAAAAGGGGTGGGAGGCTTTCTTTGGAAAGTGTGAATGACACCCCTCCTAGTGACCATTTTACGGAAGCTTCTACCTCTATGGATCATCAAGAGGAACAAGAAAAGGAGATTCCGGGAGGAGGATCTCAACACCATCACCTTTAATGAGGGAACATTCTGTTGAGGCAAATCCCATTGAGGGAGGTTATGGCTCCCAATTTTGAGCAACTACCTATGTGTTTCACATACGTGGTGGTTGGAACTAATGGGCATTTTGAGTTCAAGTCCAAGTTGATACAGTTGTTACCCACTTTTCTTGGCAGGCAAGGGGAGGATCCCAATAAACATCTCTCTGATTTCCACATGGTTTGTTGTGGTATGCTTCCCAAAGGGGTGAATGAGGAGCTTTACAAGTTCAAGGCCTTCCTATTTTCATTGCAAGATGCCGCAAGGGATTGGCTCCACTATCTTCCATCCGAGAGCATCACCTCTTGGATTGAGTTGAAGAAGAAGTTTCTTAAAAAGTACTTCCCGGCTACAAAATCCGCAATCTTGAAGAATGATATTAGCAACATCCTCCAATGGCATGAAGATACATTTTATAACTATTGGGAGAGGTTCGAGAAATTTCTCTCAACTTTTCCATTTCATGGCTACTCGGATAGAGATTTGGTTTATTATTTCTATAATGGTCTTCTTGATGAAGATTAAAGGATAGTGAGGGGAGCTTGTAATGGTTCTCTTGGAAAGAAGACCTCGAGGGAGGATATGGAGCTCAATGAGGAACTAGCCGAGGAGTCGAGGAATTTTAGCCCAAGGGCCAATTTGAGGAGACAAAATCCCAACAATATAAGTGATCCTTCCAGCAATGAGAAGCTTGAAGACCAAGTCCCAACCCTCACTTCTATGGTCAAAGATTTGATGACACAATTCGGGGCTAAACCTCATGTAAAATCTTGTGAGATTTGTTCATCTCCTCATCCTGCGGATGTATTGGAAGATTACTATGTGGAGGAGGTGAGTGCCATGGGATATCAAGGAGGCCAAGGATATCAAAATCAAGGGTATCAAGGAAATCAATGCTACCAAGGAGGCTACCAAAATTGGCTTTACAATGCACCCCAAATCGTCGATATGGGAATGCACAAGGGGGTCAAAATGCTTAACATTATTGCCCCCTTCAACAACAATATCGGCCACCTCAACCGCAATACCAAAAGCTTGGTGATAAGCCCCACAATTAAGGTGAAAGTTTGGATATGTCAAAGGAGGAAATCATGCAAGCTATTGGGAAATTGACCATATGTGCGGACAAGGCCGAGAAACACCAAGACTCAAGTGAGCCAAATGGTTCAATCTTGAATCGAATGGAGGCGAGAGGCGAGAGGAAACTTCTTTCTTAACCAGAACTTAACCCTCAACAAAATTCAAGTGATATCACTTTGAGAAGTGGTAAGGAGGTTGGCACTTCCCGGGATGGTGAAGTTGTTTAAAATGAGCCAACAAGGGTTGAGGTGTTTCAGAAAGAAGTGGATGGAGAGGCCGAGAAAGTGGCCAATGACAAAGTGAGGAAGGGAAAGGAGAACGAAGAGGAGATCACCATTAATAAATCAACATCCATTCCCGAGCCTTCGTCCTCTCCTCACAAGAAGAAAAGATGGTGGAAAACCCTCCACATGTATCAGAACCACCATTTTTGAATATGAGGTAAATATCATAACCACCACTCTTTCGTAGATGTGAGGTAAATATCCATCTTTTGAATGCTATTGAAAAAAATTCTTTGTTATGTTAAATTTCTTAAGGAGTTATGTGTTGTGAATAGAAAACAAAGAGTAAAAAATAAGCTAAAGAAATGGAAGATGAGCATGTCTCCACTTTGTGTCAAAAGGAGTTACCCTCTAAATGTAGTGATCCCGACATGTTCACCATCCCTTGCATGATAGGAAACACACACTTTGAAAAAGCCATACTTGATCTAGGTGCATCAATAAATGTGATTCCTTACTCTTTTTATGAAAGCCTTAATTTGGGTACTTTTCATAAAACCAGGGTGGTAATCCAATTAGCCGATCGTTCTAGTGCATACCCTAAGGATATTGTTGAGGATGTGTTGGTTAAGGTGGATTCCTTAATATTCCCTGCGAATTTTTATGTCATTGATATGGAGCATGATAAACATGTCGCCCCAATTTTTTTGGGGAGGCCATTTTTGAAAACATCAAGGATGATGATTGATGTACATAATGGTATTATCACCATGGAATTTGATGGGATTAAAGTAAATTTTAACATAAATGACTCTATGAAGTATCCTAGTGAAGAAAATTCTTGCCATACTTTAGATGTTGTTGATGATGTTGTGCAAGATGTTTTTGAATTAAGTGGTGCTGATTCTTTGTTAGTTGCTTTGGAATGTGATAGTCATGATTCATATGATGTACATTATGTGATCACTAAGTTGAAGGAAAGCTTTGAGGATTTGAATGAGCTTCAAAATAAGAGTTCAAAACCCTATCCTCTACCTTCAGAGAAGCTCAAGAAATTGGAACTTCTTCCATCACTTGTGAAAGCCCCGGTGATTGAGTTTAACACTTTTCCACGTGACTTCAATTATGCATTTCTTAGGGAAGGAGAAACACTCACAGTCATCATTTCGAGTAAGCTCACCCAAGAGCAAGATGACAAGCTAATGGTGGTGTTGCAGGAAAACAAGGGAGCAATTTGATGAAGTATTTCGAAAATCAAAGGTATAATTCCATCCACATTCATGCACCTAATCTTATTATAAGATGATACAAAACCCATGCGACAACCCCAACGTCGCTTAAATCCACCTATGATGGAGGTGGTAAAGGCAGAGATCCTCAAATTGCTTCAAGCGAGGATGATTTTCCGATTTCAAATAGCAAATGGGTGAGCCCAACACAAGTGGAACCAAAGAGAGTGGGTTAATAGTAGTTGAGAATGACAAGGGTGAAATGGTGCCCACTCGTGCCTAAAACGGGTGGTGCATTTGCATTGACTACGAAGGCTAAAAGCAGTAACACGGAAAGATCACTTCCCATTACCGTTCATTGATCAAATGCTCCAAAGGCTTGCAAGTCACCCATACTTTTGCTTTTTGGATGGGTACTCTGGTTATTTTCAAGTGGCCATTGCTCTGGAGGACCAAGAGAAAACGATATTCACATGCCCCTTTAGTGCATTTGCTTACCAACGTATGCCTTTTGGGTTATGTAATGCCCCCGCTACTTTCCAAAGATGTATGACAAGTATTTTATCAGAATTTGTTGAAAAATTTGTTGAAGTATTCATGGATGATTTCACCATTCACCATTCATCGTAATTGTTTTGACAATTGTTTAGTATATTTAGCACAAGTTCTTAAGTGTTGCATTGATACTAACCTTGTGGTAAATTCCAAAAATTGCCATTTTATAGCAGAACAAGACATTGTCTTAGGCCACATTGTCTCCTCTAAGGGTATTGAGGTAGACAAGGCAAATATAAACACAATTCAAACTTTTCCTTATCATTCTAATGTGCGCGAATAATGCTCTTTTCTTGCTCATGCTGGATTTTACCACCAATTCATAAAGGATTTTCAAAGATTGAATCTCCTTTGTGCAAGTTGTTGCAAAAGGAGATGGAATTTGTGGTGGACGAGGGTTGTAAAGGGCCTTCAATTTATTGAATGAAAGGTTAATTTCATGCCCTATCATTCAACCCCCAGATTGGTCCATGCCTTTTAATATCATGTGAGATGCAAGTGATTGGGCCATCGAAGTGGTTCTTGGTCAAAGAGTGGGGAGAGTGCCTCACACCATCTACTATGTATCCATGACTCTCAATGAGGCCCGAAGGAACTACTCCACAAAAGAAAAAGAATTTCCAGCGGTGGCATTTTCTTTAGAAAACTTTTGATTTTATTTGCTTGGTACCAAATTTATTGTGTACACTGACTATGCAACGCTTCATCACTTGATGACGAAGAAAGAGGCCAAGCCGAGATTGATTAGATGGATCTTTCTTTTGAGAGAGTTTGATTTGGAGGTGAGAGACAAGAAGAGCAAGGAGAACCTTGTAGCCAATAATTTGAGCTGGTTGGTTCAATGCCAAGAAATTGAGGTAAAGTCACCAATGACGGAGCAAGTACGGGAAGATTTCCCCGATGAAAAATTGTTCGCAATCGGGAACCTCCAACCGTGGTATGCCGACATTGTGAATTTCCTTGTCTCCGGTAAATTCCCTCCC
>JAULKM010000013.1:10026953-10037050 GCA_032355605.1 Rubia tinctorum
TAATTAAAGTTATTGATGGTCAAACATGGTCTGAGAAAGTTGACCAAAAAGTGTGTCATTTTCTCTGGGACGGAGGTGGTATTATTTAATATTTTTATATTTAGGTAAGAATAACAAAAATCATGTATTTTGGAGTAATAAATATTGGGAAAACACAATTTTGAGCGATACATGTATTTTTTTGAAAATGTGTACAAGTAATCAATATTGACTTTCGAGGCCCTTCCGTTCACCAATACATGCCCAAATCTCGGGTCAGATTGGGGTTTTGGGTTGACTTCGATCGTGTCGGGTGCGGGTTCGTGTCTATATATCTCGGGTCAGATTCGGATTTCGGGTTGACTTCGGTCGGATCGATATTTCTCAGGTCAGATTCAGGTTTCGGGTTGAATTCGGTCGTGTTGGGTGTGGGTTCGGGTCGATATTTCTCTTGTCAGATTCGGGTTTCGGATTGAATTCGGTCGTGTCGGGTGCGGGTTTGGATCAATATTTCCCGTGTCAGATTCGGGTTTCGGGTTGAATTCGGTCGTGTCGGGTGCGGGTTCGAATCAATATTTCTCGGGTCAGATTCGGGTTTCGGGTTGAGTTCGGTCGTATCGGTCCGTGTCGGGTTCTTGGTTCGTGTCAAATAGCACTACTCTTTGTAGTCCAATATGTACTCCTCCCCATTTGACTGGTAATTGAAACTGATTTTTTTTCTTCCAAGAAGGTAATTGAAACTGATTAGTCCAGGACTCATTCAAAACCTGTCACTTCTACAAGGACTCAATCACTCAACCAATGTTTAATTCCATTGACCCAAATAAATGATCAGAATACTCTCGTTAAATAACTGATCAAAATATTCTCAAAGAATCACTCAACCAATTTCACCATAACCTAAACATGGGGTGCTCTAAGAGTGCCTTTATGCATTTTTTGCCTCTCCTGTTGGCTATCCAGCTTCAACTTTGTTGCTGTGGAAGTATAAGCTGCATCACAAGTGAGAGGATTGCTCTTTTGAATCTCAAGAAAGGCCTTACTGACGAAGCAAAACGCCTTTCTTCGTGGTATGGCGACGATTGCTGCACATGGGATGGAGTTGGCTGCAACAACCAAACTGGCCATGTCATAAAGCTTAATTTGAGCAACCCCATCTCATTTGACCTCAACAGATACTACGATGAGAATGGATTTTCAGCGCATTTCAGCCATAATTGCTTAGGAGGTGAGATAAGTCCATCACTGCTCAATCTTGAACAATTGCAGTATCTGGATTTGAGAATGAACAACTTCTCGGGTAAACAAATTCCAGAAATGATCGGTTCCTTGAAAAATCTGGAATACCTCAACTTATCTAGTGCTGGTTTCCAAGGAAAGGTACCTGAAAGCCTAGGATTCCTCTCAAACTTGCAATATCTTCACATTGGTTATGCCCCTAGTGTGGCATATTCATTCAGTTTCACACTAAGTGCAGATAGCCTCAGTTGGTTAGAAGGGCTAAAGTCTTTGAAAACTTTAGACCTGTCTCGGGTAGATCTCCATGAAGTTCATGATTATCTTAGTTCAGTGAACATGATTCCTCATTTGATGTCATTGAGCTTAGCTGGCTGTGGACTCTATGCATTTCCACCTGTTCCATTCATCAATCTGACATCCCTTTTATCCCTCAATCTTCGGTGGAACAGTTTCAACTACAAAATCCCTGTATGGATGTACAACGTTACGAGCCTCTAGATACTCCATCTTGACCATAACAACTTTGACAGCTTTAGTCCTGAGAGTTTCGATATGCTACCTTCTCTGTCTGTTCTTGATCTGTCTTCCAACTTGTTTGGAATGCCACTCCCAGATTCTCTGTAATCTGAAAAACCTTGTGCATATGGACCTGAATTCTAACACTTTTCAAGGTGTGATCCCTTCATGCTTCAGTAACCTGACTTCCCTCACCATCCTCAACTTGGGAGTAAATTCAACGGAGGGTCTAATCCCAGATTCCATGATGAACCTCTGCAGCTTGCGAGTTGTTGATTTTTCCCTCAACCGATTCAGTTCTGCTCTGCTTGCTGTGACATCTGGCTTCCTCTCTAATAGCTTGAAAGAGCTCTATTTTATATCCAATGGCTATTCTGGTTACTTTCCTGGTGAGCTGGAGAATTTCAAGAATTCTCCACCTTTCTTTTAACTCATTTTTTGGTTTCATACCGTCTGAAATTGGAAGACTATCTAATTTAAGAAAGCTTGATTTTAGAAACAATAGATTCAGTGGAAGTCTTCCTTCAAGTCTTGGACAACTGCCTCAGCTAGAAAAGCTGGACATCTCCAATAATTCACTGCCTGGTGTGCTGTCAGAAGTCCATTTTGAGAAGCTAACAAAGTTAAAAGATTTGTCCATTTCTCTGAATTCTTTCCTTTTCAGAGTAAGCCCTTTGTGGGATCCTCCCTTTCAGTTAGAGAGTATCGAGCTAGCATCGATCAATACCGGTCCTGAGTTTTCTCCATGGCTGCAAACTCAAAAACAGCTGAGACGGTTAATCATGTCGAATGCAGGCATCTCAGACTCTATACCTGCTTGGTTTGAGAATATCTTCTCTCAGATTGATGACTTGAATTGTAAGAAACGATATAAGGGGAAAGTACCGGCCTTCAAAGAATCTCATGCCTCCCTGAGAGTGATAAAATTGAGCTCCAACAGATTTGAGGGGCAAATGGCTACAATCCCACTTCAACTCTACTTTCTTGATCTTTCAGAAAATATGTTGGGAGGGACTTTATCCCTGACAGCTGGAAACTATGAGAACATGTCACTGAATAAACTTACTCTTTAACAATTTCTTTACTGAAGGCATTCCTGAATGCGACATTCAAATCCTCACCGCAATTGATCTATCAGGGAACAGCTTGTCAGGAACAATCCCAGGATGCTTAGCCAACCTCAAGAACCTGCAGGTGCTAGATCAGTCAAACAAAAGTCTCACTGGCGAGATCCCGATTTCGTTGGGTTTTTTCGAAACCCTCCATGCTCTGCACTTGCAACAAAACAAGCTTACTGGAAGGATCCCCTCAAACCTCAGAAACCTGATAGACTTGAACATTGTTGATATCGGCTACAATGGATTTCAAGACGTCATCCCCGCGTGGATCGGAGAAGAAATGAACCAGCTTGTGTATCTCAGAATCCACTCAAATTTCTGAGGTTGTTGGACTTGAGAAATAACGGTTTGTCAGGAAGCATCCCTCATTGTGTGAATGAGCTGAGTTCCATGATTTCAGATCCTTCTGCAAAAATGTTCTTGATTGGCATGAAAGCTTTATACTATTACGGGAGGACAATAGTAGAGTCCATCAAAGGTACAGACAGAGAGGTTTCTTCTACCCCTCTCACTCATCATATATCAATAGAGCTCTCAGACAACCACCTTGCCGGCGACATACCCGAAGAGATTATGGAACTCAAAGAATTGAAAGATCTCAACCTTTCAGGCAATCATCTCAATGGGAGCATTCCAGGGAACATTGGGGACTTGCAACAACTCTAGTCTCTAGATTTGTCGAGGAATGAACTTTAAGATCTCATTCCTCCAAGCTTGTCAGCCATGTTTTCTTTGAGTTACCTCAATCTGTCATCCAACCATTTATCGGGGTCGATTCCTACTGGGAATCAGCTCCAAACCCTTAATTACCCTTCTATATACCAAGGAAATGATGCACTTTGTGGCACACCGCTTCCCAAGAGCTGCCCGAGTGGAGCTTCACCTCAAGGTGATGGTGATGGTGATGGTGATAAACGCATAATGGTTCTGAAAATTTGGTTTTATCGTTTTAAATTAACTATTAGACCTATGTTCCAACATAGCGTATCTATGTAAAATAAATAACGAACGAGACACACAAATTGGTTATGCAGTTCGGTGAAATCTACCTACATCTGCGGGGCCAGACCCAGTTCAGAATAAATCTACTAATCAGAAAGATACAGTACAAAGTACACCATACAACTATACTTATCTTCTAATTATTAACGTGTGGATTGCAAGCTCCCCTTGCTACCGATCCTCCTTGATCAGACTCCCTCGGACCTCGAAACTCGTTGACGTTGGATCTCCTCCCGAAGAATTAAGATATACGATTATGAACTTGATCAACATGTCACATATGTTGGAACATATGTCTGCTGCAGTACTCTCTGAAAGATAGAAAATAGGATGTGCAGATTTTGGTAATTAAAATCGGAAATGCAGCCGATGATGTCCTCTATTTATAGTCCATGAGCAGATCAGAAAATCTTCATAATTATCTCCACAATATTCTCATTCCCTATCTGCTTTCTGAAATATCCAAATCTCATAAATAAAGGAATTTTCCTTATCTCATAATATTCCATAAATCCAATTCTACAATTATAGAGATTTTCCATAAATCCATTATGCTTCATACACGTCTGAATTAATATTGCATATTCTCCATATTTCCATAACTTCAATTATTACGCAATATTCTGATAATCAAAACCTGATTCTTCCCGTATGTTCCAACATAGAAATTCTGAAGTGCGTACATACTTCCTTCTCCATTTCAAATTCTGATTGTAAACAAATCCTTTGAACATAGGAACTACCAAATATAATTCATTGAATTAAGGAATTAAAATATATATTTCATATCTTTTTTATAGCCGAATATTTCAATTCCATAAATCTAATCCAATTTCATAAATATAGGAATAGATATATTCTCCAATCAAAAACCATTTGGACAAAATATTACTTCTCACATTCTTCTACGCATTCCCCATTCCACCAAAATTTCCTTCTATGATGTTTCAACATGAACTATTCAATATTTGCATAATTTCTACAAATTGCAAATTTTATAATTCTGGACTTTACAGTCTTCTCCGGCGGGTGAGATAACCTTTGGCAATGCTGACTCCGGCGAAAGATCGAAACTGGTGACGTTTCAAGACCTCTATGTAGCTCCGACTTTGACCGTTAAGTCGGTCGAGGGTAACGCTGGCGAGGGATCGATACCGGTATTGGTGCCTAGCCTCTATGTAGCTCCGGATTTAACCGTTGAGCCGACCAACGGTGGCGGCACCGCATTCTCTGCTTTACTGCAGCTGTATTTTCCATTTTTTCCATTTACATTCATTCAACTTTTCACCACCAATGAATAGTACACCAAAATTAATTGAGGTTAAAAGACAAAACTAAAGCTGAAACTGAAATGGTTAACAAAGTTAGAAAAGCAAAGTCAGCAAATAAAAAAGGGTTGGCCAGTGACACGTCAAAAGCGAAAATTGAGGAGCATTTTTTCTCCTTGCAAAAACAATTGGGATAGAGAGAATACTAAAATAACTCTAACTTTAGATTGAAACTGTTTCAAAATGAGAAAGTGCTAAAATAACTTTAAATTTTAGATGTACGTGCCAATTTAACCTTGGCGACATTGGCTTAAATTGTCAACGAAAATGTTGGCCGGAATGTAATGAAATGATCATTTTGCCCCTGAATTTAAAAAAAGTAAAAAAAATGAAAAGATGTAAATGCTCTCTACTTCTTCTTCTTCTTTCCTCCATTTTCTTCCTTTTTATTCTCGTCACTGATTCCCCTTTTCTTTTTTCCCTTTTCTTTTTCTAACCCGCTCCCGCTGCCATGTTCCACCCGTTCCACCCGGTTGTTCTAACCCTCGCCCCCACCTCCTCTTCCACCCTCATCTCCGACTGAAATTGAAACTCTATTATTACCCTAAATCCAATTTATCCTTCCCAATTTTACTATTTGAATTGGAGTGGGGGTTGGGGTTGAGGTTGAGGTTGAAGTTGAAGTGGAGTGGGAGTTGAATTCAATCTGGCAGGTTGAGGTCGAAGTTGAGTGAGGGTTGGTGCAGAGGTGCAGAAGTGCAGAAGTGCAGAAGTGCAGATAGAGTAACAGAGGGTTCATCCACTTATTTTACTTTTTACATTCTACATTCAATTCTACAACTCTTTTTTTTCCATCCAAATTCGATCATCTTAACTTATGATGATGCTAATAGAGTAACAGAGGAAGTATGATAAATTTAATAATATTATATTAATAAAAAAGGTTGAAATAGTTCAGTTTGACTTTAAATTTTTTTAAATTCTAGCAGGGTACCATCGCGCGTTGCATGATATCATTAATTAAAATATTAGGATGTACAATTTTTGTGAACAAATTTTATTTAAAATTTTGAACTTTAGTCATTTAAAGAAAACTATATGAGTTATGATGTGAGATAACTAATTTAGTTAGAAATCGTTAAATATTGAATAAAATAAAAACGGATTTTTATTATATTCCATTTTTTCCAAAAATTAATTATTTATATTTTGAGATTCATTTTTAAAATGTTATCATATTTATGTGTATCTCATTGCAATAAATAAAAGTAAATACCAAATGATCAAATTAGTTTTACTAATTATAAAATGTCCTCATTTAACAATTAACCAGTGTAAAACAAGACTTGACCATATATAATAAATAAATAATATGTATACATATTTTTATCAAAGTACTCTATCATTGTGTAAAAAAATCCAAACATTTTGTTATTTCATATTGTGTGTTTATTTGGATTTTCTTTAGTGATATAGATAGATAGATAGATAGATAGAGTATGAGATATTTATGGTTTTAAATATATTTTGAAAATTTGTACTCCCTCTGTCCCAGGTTAAATTGCACGGAATTTTTTCCACGCTCATCAAGAAACTTGTCTAACTGTTAATATTATTTATCTACGTAAAATAACGGCAAATAAAAAGTTACTTTTGAAAACTACTTGTTATGATGAATCCAATAATATCATGTACAGTAGTATTATTACTTATATATCTATTCAAATATGCGGTCAAAGTTGCACAATGAATAGTGACATAAAGTGAAGTGTGCAGTTTAACCCAGGACGGAGGGAGTAATTGATTATATATCGTGAAGAATTAAAATCGGTAACATATTATAATATTAGTATGTTATTTTTAGACAACTTGGGTTTAGGTTAGTCAAAATGACTTTAATATCCTCGGTTGACAACACCAAACAAACAATTTCTTGAAGAATTAAAATCGATAACATATTATAATATTAGTATGTTATTTTTAGACAACTTGTGTTTAGGTTAGTCAAAATGACTTTAATATTCTCGGTAGAGAGCATCAAACAAATAATTTCTATTATAAAGTGATTGACATAAAAGATTTAAGAATTTTTAGTTGGGATGGATAAAGTATTATACTTCGCGTTTTGATATGTTTGGGTAAATTGCCTCGTTTTAACAATGATATTCCATCCGTCCCAAAATAATTGGATCATCTTAATTTTTGTCCGTCCCAAATAAAATGACATACTTTTTAATTCTTACTCAAAATGGTAAATAATATATTGTAAAATTTCTATAATATCTTCCTTAACTTCGTCAACTTTTTGACTGGATCACAATTTTCTCAAAACATCCATACTTTTTCACAATTATTCTCTGCCACATCAACTTGCATAAAATATCAAGATAAAAATGTATGTATCAATTACCCTGGGAGTAGTAAAGATTCGCTTACTTCTATTCATTCATCTTAGCTACTCTCTCTGTCCCAATATTTCTTGCTTAATTGTTTTTTACGGTTTTCAATGATTATGTTTGACCGTAAATATTTCTAACTATATACAATAATTTCAAATAAAAAATTATTGTATATAGTTAATTTTAAGATGAATTTAATAAGATCCTACATGATATTTTTATTTTATACTCCCTCTGTCCCACTGATAAGTTCCGAATTATTTTTTGCACAAAATTTAAGACAATTCTATGTGAAATCTTTGTAATGGTTGATGACAACGGGCTCACATAAATCAAATGAAATGAAGAGTTATAACCACGTATTTATGGCTAAATGTAGAAAGTTTAGAAATAGGAAGTTATTGATAGTATCAGATGAGGTTTGTTTATGTTTTGATTTGTTCAGATCTTGAATAAGTCTAATTACTGGAAATCCTATATTTATGGGAAGATGATTTGTTTTAAGTTGTTTGTTTATTCCCGTTTCTTTTGCTCTCAAGTTGTTTTGTATTTTGACTATAAAATCTTTTTGTTTGCTTTAGAGAATAAATGAATTCCTTTCTGCATTTCTCTTGTGTGTTCAATTTATCAATTGGTATCATAGCCTGAGAGTGTTAAAGGAAAACACAAGTGTTGTGAGGGAACTCAGGATAATCAGAATGTCTACTTCTGACAAGTTTGTGCGGTTGTGCATTCCAAGATTTGATGGCCATTATGACTTTTGGTCGATGACGATGGAGAACTTCTTGAGGAGCAAGGAGCTGTGGAACCTGGTGGAGAGAGGGATTCCAACACCATCTAGTGGGTTTGCTGCGGCACGTGAGGCACAACGGAAGAATGTGGAAGAGGATAAACTTTAGGACTTGAAGGTGAAGAATTGTTTGTTCCAAGCCATTGATAGAGAAATTTTGGAGACAATTCTCAACAAGGGGACGTCGAAGGCGATCTGGAATTCGATGCGATAAAAATATCAGGGGTCCACAAAGATGAAGAGAGCTCAACTTCAAGCACTAAGAAGAGAGTTTGAATTGTTGTCCATGAGAGAAGGAGAAAAGATAGACAATTTCTTGGGGGAGAACTTTGGATGTAGTGAACAAGATGAAGGTAATGGAGAAACAATGGAGCAGTGTATTGTGGTTGGTAAGATTCTTAGATCTCTAACATCGAAATTCAGTAATGTTGTTTGTTCGATAAAGGAGTCAAATGATTTAAGTACTTGAGTATTGATGAACTGCATGTGAGTCTTCTTGTTTATGAACAAAGGATGCAGGGACACTAGGAAGAGGAACAAGTGTTGAATATAACTCATTTTGATCGATCAGACCGAGGAAGGGGAGAAAGAGGTCAATTCAGAGGAGGCCGGGGTCGAGGAAGAGGAAGAGGAAGAATGCCCTAAGACAGGTCAACTGTTGAGTGGTGTAAGTGTCACAGGTTGGGGCACTTTCAGTATGAATGTTCTGAATGGGAAAAGAAGGTGAACTATGCTGAAGTAGAGGAAGAAGAGAAAATTTTGCTCGTGTCCCATGTAGACCCAAGTCAAATCAAACATGAAGAGGTCTGGTTTCTTGATTTCGGATGCATTAATCACATGACAAAGAATAAGGAATGGTTCTCAGAAGTGGAAGAAGGATTTCGTCGCAACGTGAAGCTTGGAAATGGCATGAAATTGGCAGTTATAGCTAAAGGAAGCATAAGACTTCAAGTGAATGATATCACTCAGGTAAATTCAGATGCTTATCTTGTACCTGAATTTAACAACTTGCTTAGTGTTGGACAACTTCAGGAGAAAAGCCTATCGATTTTGATTCAGAATGGAACCTGCAAGGTTTTTCATCTACTGAGAGGGTTGATTATGAATTCTAGCATGAGTGGAAATAGAATGTTCTATTTCTTGGTTGATATGGCACCAAAGGAGTCCCTGTGTTTGAAAATCGAGAAAGTATTGGAGAGAGAAGCTCATTTGTGGCATTGTCGCTTTGGGCACCTTAATCCCAAGGGCCTAAAAACACTTTCAGAGAAGGGAATGGTGGTTGGTTTACCTTGTCTAAAGCCTCCAACAAAGTTTTGCGTTTCATGCCTAACGGGAAAGCAACACAGGGCATCTTTTCCGAAGAAGAGTTTATGGAGGGCTTCAAGACAACTCCAACTAGTTCATGCAGACATATGTGGTCTGATCCAGCCCACTTCAACCAGTGGTAAAAGGTACATGTTGAGCTTCATTGATGATTTTACTCGTAAAACATGGGTTTATTTTTTACACGAGAAATCGGAAGCATTATTAGCCTTTAAGAATTTTAAGATTGGTGTTGAAAAGGAAATTGGTAATTCTGTTGCTTGTTTAAGAACATATAGAGAGGGTGAGTTCACCTCAAATGAGTTTGAGGAATTTTGCAAGATTGAAGGTGTAAGCAGGCAGCTAACAACAGCATACACTCCTAAACAAAACCGAATTTCCAAGAAGAGGAACGAGACAATTATCAATGGAGTAAGAGCTGGGTTGAAGGAGAGAGTTGTTCCGAAAGTGTGTTGGCCAGAAG
>JAULKM010000013.1:10039647-10063455 GCA_032355605.1 Rubia tinctorum
ACGTAGGTGGATTTCACCGAACTGCGTAACCAAGTCGTGTGTCTTGCGTGATTTATTTATTTTACGTACTTGGTTAGAACTATGTTGGAACATAGGTTTTGCTAGTTAACGCCTAAAATGGTAAAACCAGTTTTTCAGAAAGATTAACATTCTGCAAGAAGAAATCAATAGGGCGATACAGGAGGAGGAGAACTGTGTGTTAGGGTACTGGCCTGATGATAGGACTTTTGCCAGGTGGAGAATCGATCAGTATTTACAAGAATACTAGGGTTTTGATGCTAGAGTGTATCTTTTACACCGGAATTGTTATGCAATCAAGTTGGCAAACAATGCCACTAGAATGGCGGTGTTACACAACACCACCTTTGCTATAGCTGGTGTTTTTTTTGCTTTCAGACGGGGGGATCCGATAGTGCCACTGAATATGGTTATAGTTCAGAGGATAATGGTGATGGTGGGGATTCATGGTGTAGCATCAGTTTGCTTCACATTAGAGATCACACTGAGATTGGCAAACCATGTGGCTGAGATTGTGGAAGTGGACCCATATTAGTTCCCGCCAAGAAACCTGAGATATTTGAAGGCAAGGGTGCTGGTGCCATAGGACACCCACTGATTATGGGTTTCTTCATCAGCATGCAGGATGGGCACATATACTGGGCAGAATATCAATATGAACGGGTGCATAAGTTCTGCAGGAGGTGTGGCCGCATTGGTCATCTAATGTCGAGGTTCCCAATTCAGAGTAATGTGGCATTAATGCAGTTCTTGGAGATGAACATGCATGAGCATAACCAGGAACGAGGGACTAACAGAAGTTTATATCTCTCAAAGGATCTTTATCCAGCGACAATCAGAGCACATGGTTATAGGCCTCACAAGAGATTCACAACATTTCAAGCCAATTTTATGAATAGCAAGCAGATTTCTTTCAGGAGTTAAATGAGGCTACAATCATGGATGGCTTCCAATATGTTGTACAGATGGATTATGATATAAACCAAGTGCAGCAGGATAACTCGAATATGGATGAAGATGATATTTCAGAAATGAATGTTGGAGGCCAAGTTGCAGGGAACATCAATATCTAAGAGCAAGCTCTGATGGAGAATGGAGAAGTGGAGCAAAAAGATAATGCTCAAGGGTATGATCATCAGTTCCCAAATGGGAGTATTAAAATGGGGAGGTCAGGAAGGATCGGACATGGAGTGGGAGGCATGACTGCAACAAGAATGGGAGTGGTTGAACGCAATGCAGCAGCAGAGCACACTTGAAGAAGAACGGGCTCAGGAATCAGTGCAGCAAGAATCAGAAGACCATTTAGAAGAGGTGGAAGAAAATATGAAGCAACAAACTGCACATCTGGACCCTGCAGAAACATATGCAAAGGTAATATTTCAAGATAATCCAGTACTAGTTCCATGTGATCAGAATCAGCTGTTATTGGTAGTTAATGTTGTGGATATTAGAAATGAAAATAATTGGGATAGTCATCTTAAGGGGGAATTGGGGAATCAAGTAGATCAAGAACTAAGCCAATGATGAGGAACATGGGAAAATATGGTGTTAGCACGTACATAGCATGCACAAAGGAAATGTAACTATTTCGACCCTCCTTGTGTGTGAATAAGGCAACCTGAAACGCAGGAATCATTAAATGACATGAGTAGGGAGCTGATAATCATATCTGATTCGGATTCAGATTCCTTGAAGAACCAAGGAGAAGATACAACTGGGAGGGCCAATGTGTCTCAAAAACAACTCAAGCTGAATGTAAAATCTAAGTCGATGAAAAGGGTCAGGCAAAAGAATAAAAGAAAGGTGTTTAGGATAGAGAGTGAGGAGCTGTTAAATGGTTGAAAGATGGAGCTAACAAGTGTTAGCAGTTGCAATGGTTGAAAGATGGAGCTGTTAAATGTTAGCAGTTGCAGTAGGAAGGTAGGTGGAAGCAAGCACAACGTCAGACGGAGGAAGATGAACAGAAGGGTCAGAACTGAGACAATGGAATCATGCTGCTTGAATCACCATCATAATTGGAAAGAGGGAGAAAAGGTAAATGGAAACTGGTTGTAGAGGAAGAGGGAAATAAGAGTCACGGCCTACAGCCGGAGGGGGAGCATAGAATAGCCATGCACAAGAGGAAGAGGGAAGAAGATGATCTATCACCAGAGTCTATCAATACAGTGTTGCTAGCCAGATGGAAGGACAAAGACACACCACTCAAGAGAAGAAAGGGATCCTGGATATTAGAGGGAAGGAGCAAAAAAGCAGAATAGGAAGAAATTGCAAGGAAAGAAACCGAAGAAAAGTAGGAGGGACAAGGAGAAGATGAAACAGGAAGACATGTGCAAGTGAACCAGGTTGAACTGAATAAGAGTTCCCGCTTGGCAGTCCCAAAACAGCTAGCACAAGATCCATGACAACCCTAGGGTGGAACTGTAAGGGCATGAACAATGCCCCTACAAAAATATGGTTGGGCATATTGTTGAGGAAACATAAGCCACAAATGGTATGCTTACTGGAAACTAAGATGGATCAGGTCAAGATGGAGAGATGGCAAGAACAAACCAGTTATTGGAAAAGGTGGCACATCCCAACAATAGGTTCAGCAGGGGGTATCTCATTAGTTTGGTTAAGTAGTCTAGAACTTGAAATAGTAGCAACTAGTAATAACTATGTATTAACTAAGTGTGTAAGCCCAAAAAGTGTAATCTGGTTCCAATGTTTTGTTTATGGGTATCCTATATCAACAGAAAGGGAGGCCATTTGGAACCAAATTAATGAAGTTTGGACATCGGCTCAGTATCCGATCGGGATGGTAGGGGATTTCAATAAGATATTAGCATCTGAAGACAAGAAAGGGGGGTTACCATTTCAGCTAAGTGCAGGATCAGAGAGGTTGAGAAGTGTCTCGAGGGACCATCAATTCCAGGAATTGAGACACAGAGGTCAATGGTTTACCTAGTCCAACAATAGAATAGGAGGAGATTCAGTATTACAGAGACTGGATAGAGCGTTTGTTAACTCAGCTTGGTATGCAAATTTCAATAACTCTTTGATCACAAAACTCCCCAGAATCCAATCGTACCATGGCCCATGCCTAATACAATTAAGGACACAGAAAACTGCATAGTCTCAAAAGATTATCAGATATGAGGCATTTTAGAGACATAGCAGACAAACACATGCTATTGTGGAGCAATTTTGGAGAGAACAAAACAGAAAGTGATGAGGCTAGCATGTAAACAAGCATAGTTTCAGAGAAAATCCAAACCAACCTTCGACAACTAAAAATTTGGAGTGATCAGACTTTTGGCAAACTAGACACAGTCATTATAATCCAAAGGTCATGCTAGACAAGTTGCAGAAACAAATTCAGGGACAAATCATACAAAATGTGAGGATCCTACAACATGAGAAGGAGCTCAGAAAAAAAGGGAAGAATTGCTACAACAACAATCAAAATATTGGAAGCAGCGGTCCAGAGTCTCGTGGGGAAGATTTGGAGATAGGAAAACCACCTTTTTTACAATTTGGCTACGGAAAGACAGGAACTCAATCATATAGAATAGCTCAAGGGGATATATAGAATTTGGATACAGGATGAACATGAAATAAGGGAGCTGTACATTCATATTTCAAAAATCTGTACATAGAAGCGGATGGTTACCCCCCAACTCTGGGGCACGAGAGATCACTCCAGCAGGTGCTACAATCCAATGATAAGATGATCAAGACTGAGCATGTACAAGAACTCTTGCTCTCTTTCACTCAGGATGAAGTTAGTCAAGCACTGTCCACTTTGAAACCATGGAAAGCACCAGGTTTGGATGGAATGCCGGTGGGTTTTTACAAGGTACACTGGAAACAAGTAGGAGAAAATTTTGGAAAAAAATTCTAGAAATCTTACAGCAGCAGATGATGCCCCAAGAGTGGAACCAGATACAAATAATTTTGATCCCGAAGAAAAAACAATCTGCACAAGGTAGAAGATTTTTGGCCAATATCAATGTGCAATGTGAAGTATAAAATGGTTGCAAAGGTGTTAGCTACAAGGTTACAGAAGATCATAGGAGACACAGTGGATGTCAATCAATCTGAATTCTTAAAAAATAGACAAATTGGGGAGAATGTACTAGTGGCACGGGAAATGATACATGTGCTGGGGAAGAAAAAACCGGGGCAGAAAGGAATTGCAGCCATCAAACTGGACATGAGTAAATCGTACGACAAAGTATCATGGTCATTCTTATTTGATGCACTAAAATACATTGGCATACCCATAGTTTGGATTAATTTGATAAATATGTATGTTAGCACAGTGACAATGACAATGGAGGTGAATCAATGGCAATCGGATATGTTTCAACCAATTCGGGGCCTAAGGCAAGATTGCCCTTTATCACCCTACCTATGTATACTTTGTCAGCAGTATTTATCATCAATGATCAAGGAAACATTACATTCAGTCAAGTTACATTTTAGGCCATTTGCCCTATTATGTTCTAGTTGTAAAACAACCATGGAAATTTTAACACAGCAAAAAGACCTAAATTTCAAACTTGCGGTCTAGATTTCCTCTACTATTGATTGAATCTCTATTGTTGGTAACTCGTCCGAGTTACTGACTACCTTTGCCAGTATTTCTGAATCCGTCCAGATTTGGATATCCCGTAGAACTTGTGATTTCACCGTCTGATCAAGGAAACAGTCAGCAATATGTCACAGACATGATACAATCCAGGCAAGGGTATTCCAAGATTATCATATTTAATGTATGCAGATGACAATATTTTGTTCATAGAATGCACTTCGGCTGCAATTCAATAGTTGGCACGAAATCTGTATGATTTTGCCCGGTACTCAGGGCAGAGAATCAATCTTGACAATTCTTATATTTTATTCAGTAGAATCACCACACCAAAGATGGAGATCTACATTAGACATCACCTGAATATTTATAAAACAGGAATTGGTGGAAGGTACCTTGGGATGGAAATAGAGCTAGTCCAATCCAGGTGTGACACATATAGGAACTTACTGCAGATGAGTAGAGAAATTTTTTATAACTTGAAGAATAGATCCCTATCAATTGTAACAAGAATAACCTTGGCCTAGCATGTGGTATCAGCAATGCCATTGTATCCTTTAAGGATATTCCAGATTCCTGAGACAGTGCTCCAGAAGATAGATGCTATAATAGCAAGATTTATATGGAAAGCAGACTCAGACACCACGAGAGTACACTGGGTCTCATGGGAACAAATGTACAAACCAACAAGAGAGGGTGGACTAGGATTACATTCTGCAGTGCAAATGAATACAGTCTTATTAGCAAAGCATGAATGGAACATTATGTAGGACAAGGACACACTATTTGTCAAAGTTATTAAGGCTAAATACTGCAAAAATGTGGAGTTCATAGACTGAAAACCCAAGGGCTCAGATAGCTGGGCAGGGCATTCTTTTCTCCGTGGAAGAGATCTTCTTAAGAAACATGTACAATGAGATATATGCTCGAGCAAGAATATCGGCATTGCAAACAACTGGATACCAATACATCCACTTTCAGAACCAGGATCACGTGGGATGGCAGTGCAACAACATACACAATTGAAAGTGGCCCATCTAGTAGACAAAACAAACAATGGAGACTACCATAGCTAAGAACAATCTTCCCATGGGAAGTAGTACAACACATACAATCCATACACATCCCGGTGACGGGTGACACTGAAGACCGAAAGATATGGCCCATACAAGTACAGTAGAATACACAGTAAAATTGGGATATTAGATTCAAAACCAAGTATCAGAAAGACTCAATGACCCTTCTTCAGTGTGTTGGAAGAAATTATGTAAGTTGGGCATATTCAGAAAGATACAAATATTTGCATGGCGTGCGATCAAAAATGTTTTTCCTACCGAAAAAAACCTAGACCTCTGAGGTATTTAACAACAGAATACTTGTCAGTGCTGCAATGAACAAGCAGTAGAAGATGTGGAGTTTATACTCCTAAATTGCATCAAGGCCAGAAGAGTATGGAGAGCGTCGTCGCTAGGGTTTGATTTCAATCAGGGCCAATCACTCCTCTTTGCCGTTTGGTTCTGGGAATGGTTCCAAAAAAACTCCCGAGAAAGATCTTATCAAATTATTGCTACACATCTTGTGGCAGATTTGGCTACAACGTAACCTCAAAATATTTCAAAATAAAGAAAGTGAACCTAGAATATGGGTTCAGTTAGCTGAAACAATAGCAAAATCGAAAAGAGTCCCCCAACATAGTATGGACAAGGAAGATGTCCAACTACCACAGGTAGTGATGCAGTAGAGCCAGGAGAACGGATATCAAATCCCGCAGATCAGGTCAACTATCAGAATTGACGGAGCGTTCTGGAGAAAATGACTTCATGGTTCGGCGACATGGAAATTGTTGAATAGATTACATTACACAGGGACGATAGAAGTAATACACTTCGCTTTAGCTTCAGAAGTAATAGCTTACAGAAGTAATAACTTGTCTCAGAGAAATCCAGATGATATCACAAGGTCTACGGGATATCCAAATCTGGACGGATTCAGAAATACTGGCGAAGGTAGTCAGTAACTCGGACGAGTTACCAACAATAGAGATTCAATCAATAGTAGAGGAAATCTAGACCGCAAGTTTGAAATTTAGTTCTTTTTGCTGTGTTAAAATTTCCATGGTTGTTTTACAACTAGAACATAATAGGGCAAATGGCCTAAAATGTAACTCGACTGAATGTAATGTTTAGTAACTAATGAAAGTATGATTTTCAAAAATAATAATTTTATTTGATGTTTGACTATATTTATTTATATGTATAGTTTTAATTTTTTTTCATTTGATATTTAACTATTTTAGTTTGATGTTTAATTATTTTAATTTGATGTTTAATTATTTGAATTTGATATATTTGACTTTTTAATATTTTTACTTAATGTTAATTGTTTTTAATATGATATTTTAATATTTAGATTTAAGGCTTAAGCATAGGTTAAAACACAATCTGATCCATTAATATGTGTATATGTCAGACCCGATTTAAAACGGTTCAACTTCCCATCTTTTCCTCTCTGCTTTAAACCCGATTCGCTGACTAAAACCCAACCACCGCTGGAAATCGCTTATTCCGACATAATCCCCGTGCTTATCCCAAAAATTTGTCGCCTCGATGCCCAGATTTTCTCCCGAATTCCCACTATCTACACATAAAACATTGTCTGTTCAAATTTGACACCCACATTCTGCGCAAAAACATCACTAGTAAATTTTTCATCTTAGCAATCACAACAGAGCAATTCTCCCACTGCACGAGCCATCGGCCAGATTTCAGTCTCTCCGACATCGAAAAATATGTAGATGAATCGACGAACATCGATTGAATTTTTGGTGGCGAACGTCGACTAAGATTTCAGTGGCGACCAATCGAAGCAGTGGATTCAAAAACCTCAAAACAAGAAAAGAGAAAATGAAATCAAAATCAAAGCATTTTAAGGCTGGAATAGAGGTCTGAATGAGCAGCGGGGGGAGGTGGTGCCGGAAAACGAAAAGCGGCCGCTGCTAGGGTTAGCCGGAGAAGGTGACGGGTCGGCCAGAAATGAGTGAGACGAACATATCCATTTTTTGCATTCCGGTCCCCAAATTATAGATAAATTATATAATAAACTCCGAATAAAGAATAAATGTGTTTTAAACCCCAAAATCTTAAATCTCGTATTTAATACTCCCCCGTCCCAGAGAAAATAACACAATTGCTTTTGGATCGGTATTTTATGGAAGATGAGGTGGAAGTGTTGATGGGAAATAAAGGAATGTATTTTGGTAATGAAAGAGTTGACTAGTAGATTTAATCAACTTTTTTAGAGATAATATAATAAATGTATACACTCAATTTTTGTCACTCTAGGAAAGAATTGAATTTTGCCAATTTATGTGGGACGGACGAAAATAGAAATTGTACCAATTTCAGAGAGTATTTCCATTTAACTATAATTTATCCTTGGTCTTATAGTAAGACAGTCTCCCAGGAGACGGATTCTCGAGGACAAAGTCTTGTGCGACACCGTCCCACAGGGAGATCAAGGATTAATGTGTAATATTATGAAGTTTAATTAGAGATGGAGTTCCAAATATAATTTAAGAAAATTTGGGAAAGGGATGAGGATATGGGTGCAAATACCACTTTTTGGGGGTGCTGGACATAGATAATTGGGAAATTTATAATTATTGGTCATAATAATCTCGCGGGTCCAGGATTCGGGTATGAGAAATTTGCAGATTAATTTTTTCCCTCATTTCTGCGCAATGCACGAGTTTTTACTACTAGACTTGATATTTCACATTCAGTACATGATGTTTCAACCACATATTGTGATGTTTTTTCATAAGTCTTTCTTTCACTAAAATCATATGTTTTAAAGTTAAAATTTGATCATTTATTGTAAATCTTATGTTTGCATGTCCAATTTTTGACACATTATACATGCTGATACTTATTTTTTTGAAAAAACTATACATGTTGATACTAGTTAGTGATATTTAATTATTTTAATTTTAAATTTATTATTTATAGTTTCATTTTGATTGATATGTTAGTTTCTCTTACACATCCTTTTAAAAATTAATATTGATGTTTCTTTTTCTTTTGAATATTACATTTTTATTTAGTGTATCTTTTGATGTTTCATCGGAGCAAATAAGTTTGTTTAAATTTTAATACTGGTGTTTTATTTTTTGTGATATCAGTGTAACGTTTTGACACCTTGATGTTTTAAAATTCACGTGTGTTTCGTTTGAAGTTTACCTATTTTAATTTTTATTTGATTTTTAAATATTCTAATTTAATGTGTATTTTATTATTATTATTTTTTTAAGTATTTTGATGTGTGTTTTTAGTGTTTTCATTTGTTGTTTAATTATTTTAATTTGATGTATATTTTTAAATTTTATTTAATGTTTATTTTTTTTTAAATTTTGTTTGTTTTTATTTTATGTTTAACCATTCTTATTTGATGTGTATTTTGAATAATTTTATTTGATGTTTAAATATATTTTATTATATATATGATTTTTATTTATTTTTCATTTGATGTTTAATTAATTGAATTTGATATGTTTGACTTTTTAATATTTTTATTTGATGTTAATTGTTTTTAATATGATTTTTTAATATTTAGATTTAAGTCTTAAACATAGGTCAAAACACAATCTGATACATTGAATATGTTTATATGTGAGATCCAATTTTGACCCGATTAAAATCCGGTTCAACTTCCTCACGTTTCCTCTCTGTTTCGAACCCGGTTCGCGGTTAAAACCCAACCACCTCTTGAAATCGCTTAACCCGACGTAATCCGCCGTGTAAAATTTTGATATTTAGAAAGTACATGTTACGAGGAATCCAATGATACCTTGCATGATACTGTTACTACTTATATACTATATGAAATTTATAGTCAAACATGCATTGAAAAAGTTGGCTGAAAAGTATGTCAATATAAGTTGAATGGAGAAGTAGACGTTTCGAATTCAATACCCACCATCTGCCCAAAAACATCACCGGCAAAATTTTCATCTAAGCAATCGCGACCGAGCAATTCTCCGATCGCACGAGCCATCGGCCATTTTTTTTATCTCCCTGACATCGAAAATATTGTAGATGAATCGACAAACGTCGACTGAACTTTAGGTGACGAGCTTTTGGTGGTGACCAATCAGAGCGGTGGATTCAAAAATTGCAAAACGAGAAAAGAGAAACCAAAATCAAAATCAAAATCAGAGCATTTGAAGTCCGGAATAGAGGTCTGAAAGAGCGGTGGAGGGAGGTGGCGCCGGAAAAGGAAGAGCGGCGGCTGTTAGGGTTAGCCAGAGAAGGTGATGGGTCGGCCAGAAATGAGGGGGACGAACATGTCCATATTTTTGCATTCCGGTCCCCAAATTATAGAGAATTTCATATAACTATCCCCAAATAAAGAATAAATGTTTTTTCAACCACAAAATCTTAAAGCCTCTATTTAATATTTTCATTTAATCATAATTTACCCTTGATTTTATGACAAACGATGTCGCAGGAGACGAACTCATAGTCGAGATGAAATATTGAACGGAAAAAAAAGGAGGTTATGTTATGAAGGAAGAAACATGATTCATATGTATACGGTTCTTTGTGTTTCTGTAGCTTATGACCTACGACTTTTAACATTCCATAAATTATGAGGTCAGGTGAAGTGATAGATATCGTTAGTGGTTTTTTATCAATTAAATATATTATTTTTTGCAATCTCTCTCTTCCACCTCACCCTAAGAGATCACCTATTTTTTCCTCCACAGTGGTAAGAGACCACTCTATATTATTCATGGACCCCACCTGATTTTCTCTATCCTATTCATTAATTTTACCATTTACATTTAATCTAAATAAATTTATCAACCCAAAATAAGTTGAATGTGAAATTTAATAATACATTATAATATTTAAAATTGAATTTCATTTTTCCAAAAATTAATAAATAATTCATTTTTTCTTTTATATATAGTCCTTCGTTGTAAAAAAATAATTTCATTTAATTTTTTCAGAAATAATTATATATTTTGTGAATTTTTTTCCAGATTGTAGAATAAAATTACATATTTTTAAAAATATTTTACATATTTTAAAATAAATCTGACAAATTCTAAAATTCCAGATTTAAAAAAAAATCCAACTGGGACACGTGGCCCTGCCAATGGGCGCCACGTTTCTTAGTCTGAAATAATAAAAAGTTCAGGTTCGGTGGGACACATGGCTCAATGGGAGGGCGCCACGTGTCCCGGGGGCAAAAAAAAGCACACGCATGTGCGCAGCCCCTGTATCAGACGAAGATGGTAGGTCTCAGCCTTTCCAGCGACCTCTTATCAAGAGACTTTTGAGTGACGGCCTCTTATTAAGAGACCACTCTAGAGACCCCCCACTGTGGGCATTTTCGGTCTCTAGAGTGGTCTCTTAAAATTAAGAGACCACCACTGCACATGTCTGAAAAAATGAGTACAAAAACAAGAAACCAGAGGTAGTATAAAAATAGATGTCACGATAAATCCAACGATATATAATATAATAGTCTTATTTTATATAATAATATAATTTAATTATTGAAATTGGATTAGTTTGATTTTCAAAAGTCAAATTAACCATGGTGGGACGGAGGGGAGTATCATTTATTTAGAGAACATGGTTTCAAAACTTGGCATGCCAAAAGCCCGATTCAGCCATAGCTTGATACTAGTACATACATTAACGTTTCACGCTGCAAAGTTGACAAGTCAAAATACAGAGGAGCAGAAATCTTGCAACCCCGCTTTCTTTGACCTAGTCTGTTTGAGCTATATATGAAGGTGTAGACCGGAGAATCCGTGTATATTATTAGGGAGCCCTTAAGTTGTAATTATACCAAAAATGCGCACCTCTACTTCCCTTTTGTTGCGCAAATTCGGGAGGGAGGATTCAACCAAATTAGGGCCTCCATTCAAACGCAAAAATGCAGTCAATACCTTGATCATGTCCAACGCAAGCATTTCAGATACCATCCCTGATTGGTTTGAAATCGCGTATTCACAGATCCGTTACTAGGATATGAGTAACAACATATTTGGAAAGCTACCATAGTTGAAAGACATTGATACTTTTGATCCAAGCATAATTTCGTATGGCAACAAGTTCCAGGGCACCTTGAATTCACTTCCTCCACATGCCGTTGCACTTGATGCTTCAAACAACTTGTTGACAGGAAACATTCTTTCCCTTGATGGGAGGAAAAAGAGTCCACCGCCTTTACCATACCTTCATCTCAACCACAACTTACTAACTGGATCAGGGGCGGAGCCAGAAAGAATTCGTGGTGGGCGCTGATTTGCAAAGGAAAAAAAAATCGTCAATTTTTCTTTATATTGGAGGGGCTGAAAAAAAATTTAAAAAAAAATTTACCCTAAAAATACCCGTAAATTTTAGCTTGGCGGGGGCTGGATCCGCCCCTGAACTGGATCCATCCCTGATTACATATGCAGCTTTCAGACTCTATTCAACATAAATTTCTCCAGCAACCAGTTGACAGGGAGAGTTCCGCTATGCCTGGGGAATCTGCAGCAGTTGAAAACCCTGAATCTAAGAAATAACAGTCTTTCGGGTCACATTCCAAACTCAATGGGAAGAACGGAAGCTCTTGTATATTTGCTCGTCTCGAGTAGTAATAAGTTCCAGGGGGACATTCCAGGGGAAATGCAGAAAGTGAAAGAACTACAAGTTCTTGATATTGGTGAAAATGAATTGACAGGCTTTATACCTGCATGGATTGGCAAGGAATTATCGAATCTAAGAATTCTCAGACTCCGTTCGAACCAATTACATGGTGAAATCTCAATGCAAATTTTCCATCTTCAGAATCTCCAAGTGCTGAACATGGCTCAAAATACATTAACAGGAAGAGTTCCTCTCTGTTTTGGCAACTTAAGTGCAATGCTATCAACTGACCAAGACATCATACCATTTTATTTTTATTTAACCCTCCACCCTCAGAAGCTCACAAACTTCATGAAAGGGAGAGATCTAGAATTTCTACTAACCTTCTATATCTCAGATTCCTGGAGCTTTCGGAAAATTCCTTCTCTGGAGAAATTCCAGATGAGTTGACGGAGCTTGTGGGGTTGCAGAGTTTAGCTTTGTCAAGAAACCGATTTAGTGCAAAAATTCCAGAAAATATTGGCCAGTTGAAACATCTAGAATCTCTTGATTTATCTCAGAATCAACTTTCTGGCTCAATTCCTCATAGCTTGTCCAACATAACCTCTCTCGGCTATCTAAACCTGTCATTCAATCGCTTATCAGGGCGAATACCATCTGGAAATCAACTCCAAACAATCAACGCCCCAGAGATCTATGAAGGCAACAATGGCCTTTGTGGTGAGCCACTTCCAAACATTTGCACGGGAGATGAATCATCAGATGGAGAAGGAAGCTTTATTCTTCAACATGATGAAGTTGGCTAACAGACAGATGTCTTATGGCTGTATGCTGGTGAAGGACCTGGTTTTGCAGTTGGATTTTCTGCAGTTTGCAGGATCCTCGCCCTCAAGAAATCATGGAGACATGTTTACTTGCAGTTTGTATACAGAATGTGGGTGATGATTCAGCCGAACATCTCAAAGCTGAGAAGAAAGTTTATGTAGCTACATCTGGAGCGCTTACTACAATGCTCATTCTCATTGATACACTAGTACACCATAACAAAACCATATGCTAGCCTGAACCATGCCGATAGAATTCCGCCAATATTTGATGGTTAGATATATGGGACAAATGGCAGCTTCACAACTATCCCACAACAAATATATCACACAATGTTAAAGGCAAGATTGCAATGACTATTTTACTTCTTTGTTGTTATCAGGATATGCAAACGATTCATACTTTGACAGATGTTTTGTTGATTAATAAGTAAAGATCAGACATGAAAACAGAGATAAACCGTCAAAGCAACAAGATATTCTAACACCATGGTTGGATCTTGAATAGTCATAGAACTAGTCAAAGGAGCAGTAGTTGCTCAAGATTTCTCATGCAAGAACTAAGATATTGCTCAAGATTTCTCTGTTATAACAAGATAAGTAGTAATGACAACAATAAAAGTTGAAGCATCCCAGCATCCCTCCCTGTATTTTGAGCTTGTTCAAATTAATTCAGAGCACACTGAGTACTGATACATGTAACACCACAACTAAGTAAACTTTAGCAGAAAAGTTACAGGACTAGTAGTAACTTACAGATACAAGTCTACAACGTTAATATAATAAGATCGATGATCTGAAGCGCCTTCATTCATGACCTCAGTTTTGGGGCAAACCTTGTATAAGAAAATGTGCTTAAATGCCCTTTTTGTAGTAGTAAAACTACAGGCAAGTCTAATTATTATGTTTGGCTTTTGACCTCATTAGGCACTATATTTCTATCATTTCTCCTTTTTGCAGAAATGGTGCCACGAGAGAGAAGTAAATTTTGTAAATGGGACTCATTGTTCCATTTAATGACATATACCAGGAAAAGTTACAAACAGAATCCAAGAAACAGTTACACTAACCATCAACAGTAAAATACAAAATGACTTAGCCATCTTACATATCTAATATCTTTCTGCTTATCAGGACCATACTAGCAAGAAAAGAGTTTTAAGCAGGAAATCAATTGAAATGGTAGAGCAAAGTCATTCATTAGAACAGATCACACAAACCACGACAGACTCAGGCATTCTTATCTTTGACTCCCGTCGATGAAGGGAACCATGGAATCCACACCGATGTCCTCTTCTGGTACTGCCTGTATGCGTCAGCTCTGTACTCTTGCTTCAGCATCTTCTCCTCCACGAGGACAGTGACGTACGCCAAACAAAGACTATTTGTGAGTGCACCAGCAAACATCCATCCATATCCCAGGTTCCATGCAAGGACGACTAGTCCCCACCACCACAACTGCTCCCCAAAATAGTTGGGGTGTCGAGAGTATCGCCACAGACCTTTATCAAGGTTGGCCACCAGTGGCTCACCCAGTTCTCTCAGCTTGTTATTTCTACTCACAAAATCATGTAGTTGAGTATCAGCATAGTAAGCAACTACTATGCCGGAAAGGCATGTCACTGCCCCAACAAAGTCCAAGATATTCATTTGCTTGTTCTCCAAGTGAACAGCATACATTGGCAGGCATATTCCCATGAGAAAGACCTGCCAAACAAATGAATATATCCATACATAGTTAAGCAACATACCCTTATACAAAAGAACAACGGAAAACGAAGTCCAGTAAAAGCAAATGCAACTGGCTGGAAAGAAGCCAAAGTCATCGATTCATTGGTACTATAATGACATCATGCCCAAGCATGATAAATGCAGATCCTTGACTCAGTTTCTGGCTAAGCAGTTTTGATTCTCATCAGATTGACCAAGAGCTAAATACTGCTATTCAACTAAAAAGTCAATAAACTCACATGAAAACTGTCACTTTTTGAATAACTTTTACCATCACTGAACAAGTTTGTACATTCAAGAAACATATGTTACATAGTCAGAGGTGTAGAAGCAATTGCTAATAAGCCTAGTAGACACATATTTTCAATCCATTTTCTAAGGCATCCTCATTTATTCGTCAGTTAGTAACTTTAATGTGCACTTTCTATGTGTCGTTCCAATTTATCGAATATCCCCAAGGGGGCGAACGTACAATTCCTATAATTGTAGTGTTTTACGGATGAACCTGTAAATGCACTTCTACAACAATGAAATAACTTAGCAAGATAGAAGATTTAGCACACAGTTTATACTTGTGCCAAAATACCTTAACTAAAGCAATCAACAAACTGGAATACAGTCCTTCTGGAATCTGAGTCCAAATTTATTGAAGTTGGATACGTTCATTTCTCACACATACAGTAATGTTAAGATGATTTATAGCATTACACTAAATCTTCAGCTCTCAGAAGCAAATACGTTCAGCAGAATTCATAATCGCACAATGTGGACTTTCACTTTCGCTTTGCAGGTCATGATCATGACTAGAGGCCCAAATAGTGGGCAGAAACAAGTGACAGTGGTCAGATTAGAGTAAAACCAATTGGCGATAAGTAGAGATTTTCATATTCATAGGAACTTATTGTGAGATTCTAACAATAATGTGCTGATTGGTACCTGCTGCGACAAGTAAACAGCGAAAAAGGACATCCACCACCAGCATTTCCCATACTGTTGCTTCATATCAGTAAACCTCCAATCCTCCCTGGCGCCCCATTCCCAGTTTTCGCGGCGGAAGTAGTTATGCGACAGCCTAATACTCCAGACCCACGTCAAAAGGGTCACCATCCGTGATCTCCAAACATTGTGCTCCTGCGCCAATGGATGGCTTGCGTAGTAGTGCACCAGCAGAACCGGGATAACCGTCCAGTAGGGATCGATCATCTGCAACAAACTCAAGGAATCAGACATTCAGGCCCACAAAAAAACAAGATTTAAGGGAATGAATGATGAATGAGGTACCCAGTGGCTGGATTGGATGGTGCCGATGAGCCAGAAAAGGAGGTCGACGTTGAGGAAAAACATGGCGTTGGCCAAGAGAAGAGGGTGAGTGTAGCACCATTTCCACAGAGTGCTATCAGCATTGCGATTGTGTTGATTGAGGAAGGTGAGGTAGAAGATGATTGAGGGCAGAGGAACCAGGAATGCTATCACTGCATTTTTTATGTTACTTTTGGTTTTGATCCCCATGGCTTGCCTTGGGTTTTCTTTGGAAATGGCCTCAAACTATGCCCCCCTTTATAGCTTAAGCCCGGCCCTTGGTTAAAGGGGAAAAGTGAGAGATGTGGGACTCGCCCAATTTTAACTTTAGGGTGGTCATTTCTTTATCATTTTGGTTTAATTCTAATCCATTTATTTCCATTTTTTATAATGGAAATTGTGAGTGCTACTGATTTGTTTGGGTATTAGTTAGAAGCATCCGTCAGCTCTCGATCCTGAGGTCGTAGGAGGAGTGATGCAAAGGATACAAGATCGCATTCGACCTCTTGAAGACCAAAAAGAGATCCTCATTTAAGAACATCAATTTATCCTTGTGGAGGGGGCCATAAGCAACTGTAATGACCTCCTTCGGACAATGCAAAGTTCGTGTGTCGTATCGACCTACCCAAAGCCTTATCAAGTACACTAATCACAAAAAGTCCAACACGCACATCCCTGATCGAGTACAGACCAATCAACTTAAGAAATTTTAAAAATATTTTATCTAGAATCTTGTCAGAAAAGTTGAAACTACATCTCACAGCATGCGTTTATAAGAGGAACAATCTGCCTTCACAACATGTATATCAAAGGAACTATCTGCCTTTGTTGAAGGAAGAGAAATCTTTGATAACACACTTGTGTTACAAGAATTGGTGAGAATGTTAGACAAGAAATTATTAGTAAATCAATAAATATATAGCAATGGAATACATGTAGTTTAAATTGATTCCATGCCAAGATCACAATTAACTCATGGAATAGTGTGTGTGTGGGTGCGCGCGTGTGTCTTTTGTTGAATCTTTTTCACGGCTCGTGTGCGTGCGCGTGTGCATGCACATGTGCGTGTGTGCTCCGTGAACATTATAATCAATAATTATGTATAGAAGAATATATATATATATATATATATCAGCAAATGAGAATTTATTGTTAAAGAGATTTTGTATTAAAAGAAGCAAGAGAATGGGGCTCATGGACAAGTTGTCTACTGACTTTGTGAATTCTAATGGATGAGAAGCATACTAGTAGAGACCTTATATCCTCGACCTCATACATATTTCAGGAATCAACTTTCTAAGACCATATATGGCGTCAACCGCTACTTGAGAATTAGTTCAAATCACTAAATGAGAGTCCTTTCGGGACCTGGAATTCAAGGCAGTGTAGGATAGCTAGTAACTCTGCATGTACCGGGGAGGTGGCTTTGCCAATCTAATAGCATGAAAGCTCATGATCAGGATTATCCAATTCATGGACCCAAGCTCATATTATATCCCTTCTGATTTTATCATATGACGCATATGTTGCAAAAGTGATAACTGAGTAGGGCTCTATATTGTTTGGTTGTTGTGTTATCCCAATACTTGAATCCATGTTCATCAGAATGTCCTAAATCCCATCATTGGGAACAATGATCTTGTAGTATTGAAACAGAGTTAAAGCTTTCCTCCATAACTGCATTGGATCTATGCTAACATTATGGACATGATTTTTCCAGATGACTGAATTTCTATAGTTCCATATTTCCCACAATATGCAAAAGGAGAGTTTAACATCATCTGTCGAAGGTGCTGTCATAATCCAATCAGTAAGCTAAAGACTAAATGACGATATATGATTAAAGTTGAAACCAAAATAGCTTCAATGCTATGTTTGTTACCTTCGATATTTTATCCTAGGGAACGATGTCCACAACGGGACTCATTCATTTCAAGGCAGCGAGTTTACTCGTGACTCCATCACTTTGTTTTGCTTGAAACGTGATTTATTTATTTTTAATATATCACATGTGTGCTTTAATTTTTCGTAATTTAAGCTTTCCGAATGTATGCCTGAATAATTAATAAAAAATTATTATCATTGCATATGTAAATTGCTTCGTTCAATTTTCATTATTTAATTTTCGCATGATATAATCAATATATGTACAACAGTCTTGAAACAAATGACTTTATTTGTTGAGTTATATTGATTCGGATCTTTGTTAATCTCGAAACTACACAAGGTCTGTTGAAACTTTATGTAGAATGGTGTGTTCAAAATTGTGCTAAATTGCATACTTAAATTGTGCTTGAAATTAAGCTTTGATCTCTTGCGAAAACTGTTTCGAATTTCGGTAATTTATTTTTCGAAATTCATTGGTTTTAGTTGTGTCAACATAACCACGTCGAGCAATTTTTATATATGCATTTGAAATATTTTGTGAAATATTTATATGCGATACGAGATGTGTATATATATTTAACGATGAATAATTTTTTGTATGTACACATTGGTGAATCCGAGTTATATATTCGCATAATAGGATGACCAATGACACCACACCTTTTACAGAATTTGACTATCCTTTGTATGCACATGGAATCCAATACTAGTGTTCATTTAGTGTTTGTAGGTAGAAACCTGGGATAAGTGGTTGGGAAAGATCGATCCAACCCCATGCCTTAAGGTACTGCACATTCATATTAGGAACGTAGGAAATGTTTATACGCTCCACTTCTTGTAAAGACTAAATGTTTGGATGATTTATTATGATGATCAGTGCAGTTTATATAGGTTACATGAATGAGTTTGAAAGGAAAGGAAATAGCTATCGTATCCTATCATATCCCAATCAAATCCCAATCACCGATCTCGTCTATCCTAACATCCCCCAAGCAAAGCGTCAGATACTCAGAGACGCAAAGCTTGGACCTGAAAAACTAAAAAAGAGGACGAGATAATCCTTTTGTGAAGATGTCTGTAAGTTGAAGGGACGTAGGAACATGGTGAAAACAAAGCTTTCCCAAAGAAACCAACTCACGAACGAAGTGATAATCAATGTCAATGTGTTTCTCCCGCTTGTGCACAACAGGATTTTGAGCCAGAAAGATGGCACTGTTGTTATCACAAAGTAGAAGTGGAGGACCGTAGAGAGAGAATCGAAGATCACATAGTAGGTGAGATAACCATACAACTTCTGCCGTAGTATTTTCCAAGGCACGATACTCAGACTTAGAACTGGAACGAGAAACTGTGGGTTGCTTCTTAGCACTCCAAGAGACTAGGTTGCCACCCAAAAAGACGGCATACCCATATGTTGAACGAAGGGTCTCAAGACAACGCGCCCAATCTGCATCTGAATAGCCCCACACCTCGGAAGAGCGAACTGAGCGAAATGACAAACCAAAGTGCATAGACCCACGAACCTATTGGAGAATGCGGGTAACTACAGCAAAGTGATCACCTTAGGATCCTGAAGATATTGACTAATGGAATTCACCGCAAAAGCAAGATCTGAACGAGTGATGGTGAGATGCTATAGAGCACCAACCAATGACCAATAAAGAGTAGGATTTGCAAACTTTCCACCGGTACTGCTGTAAAGCTGAGACTGTGAAAGAAATGGCGTAGAGACGGAAGTAGCATCAGTCATCCCAGCTCTACGGAGAATATCACGAGCATACTTGTTCTGACCCAAGAACAAACCTGAGGAAGTAGACTCAACCTGCAAACTAAGAAAATAGTGTAAAGAGCCCAACTCCTTAACGTAGAACTCTTTATCAATTCGAGCAATGAACTGACGAATAGTCGAAGAGTCGTATCCTATAAGGATAATATCGTCCACATAGACCAAGAGATAAAGCATAGTAGTTCCGCAAGAAAAAACAAACAACGATGTGTCTGTCAAGTTGCAAAGAAAACCAGGTTGCTGAATTGGTGAAACCAAGCTCGAGGAGCTTGTTTTAAGCCATAAATGGCTTTCTGTAGGTAACAGACGTAATCAGGATTAGCATCATCCTCATAACCAACAGGTTAGCCATGTAGACAGGAGTATCAAGAACACCATTTAGGAAAGCGTTCTTGACATCCAGTTGATGCAAGGGCCAACGAAGCATGGTGGCAATGGCAAGAACAGTACGAACAGTGGACGCATTCACAACATGGCTGAAGGTATGATCAAAATCAAACCCTGGAATCTGAGAGAAATCTCGCGCAACTATCAGCCGGTAATTGTGATGATAAACCCACTTGGAGCTGACAACATTCACATCTGGCGGACGAGGCACCAAATCCCAAGTATACTGGTGGCGAGGTGCATTCATTTCCTCATCCATTGCTGAAATTTAGTGAGGATCACGAAGAATCGCACGATAATCTCGAGGCTCGTTCTGAGCAACTAATGCAGCAAGAAAACCATATACCTTAAAATTGGGGAAGGATTGAGGGCGTCGAGAATCATCCATCGTTCCGGTGGTCATCCGATGCAAGCAAACAGGTGTTGACTCAGGAGAGGCATCAGTGATAGAGACAGGATAATCTGGAGCCAAAATGCTACGAGCCTAGGGCAAAGGTGTAGTGGCCGAACTCATGGGTCTCGGGACCGGAGAAGTAGGCGTTAGGGCCGGAGCGGCTGAAGGTGAAACTGGAGTGTCATGATCATAACAAACCACATAAGGTAACCGAGTAGAGGGTGATGCAGGGCGAGAGCTAGATGGAAAAGACCATGCAGCAGAGGGCTCTATAAATGAGATAGCTCCAAATGAGAGGTAGAGCGGACATCCCATGGAGAGGAGGCATACGGAAATATGTCTCGTCAAACTAGACATGACGTGAGACATAAACACGCCCAGTAGCCGTATCGAGACACTTGAACACTTTGTGGCAAGAACAGTAGCCAATTAAAACACGTGGAATGGAGCGAGGTGCAAACTTATGAGACGCAAGAGCACACAAACATAGATACGCATGACAACCATATGGGTGAAATATGGAATAATCCGGTGTTGTTTCAAAAATGAGCTCAAATGGATACTTGCCACCAAGAATAGAACTAGGCAAGCGGTTAATAATATAAACCGCAAAAGAGAAAGCATCAACCCAATATGATTTCGGCACTAAATATTGAAATAACATGGCAAGACTAGTCTCTGTGATGTGGCGATATTTGCGCTCAGCCCGACCATTCTGAGCAGGTGTATAAGGAGAGAACATCTGATGATGAATGCCACAAGTTACAAAGTGAGCTTGCTATCGATGATTAGTGAACTCTGTGCTGCCATCCGTTTGCAAGATTTTGACTTTGGTAGAAAACTGAGTCTCAGTAAATGTATGGAACTGGACAAACACATCAAAGAAATCAAACTTTCGACGTAATGGTAAAAACCATATAAATCATGAAAAATCATCGATGAAACCAGTACAGTAGGAATAGCCTTCTACCGATACAACTGAGGCCAGTCCCCACAAATCACAGTGCACCTTATCTGTGAACCAGTGGCTCGCTCATCGTTGGTAGAAAATGTCATATTCTTGTTCTTGGTCATTTGACAAGAAGAACAACTGACAAATGCAGGCAAAAGAGAGGTGACAGATATATGACATTGTTTGCTCAGTAACTGAAAAGTGGCGTAAGACACATGACCAAGACGAGAATGTCACTGCTCAAAGGAAGCTCGAAGATTTCCAGAACATAATTCACCTAAAAAGGTGGAATCACCAATTCAAAGAAAATACAGACCCGAACTGATGGCTTTTACCCATCATTTCTCTTATATGCTTGTGCTTAATGAAAAATGCATCGGCATCAAATATAACCATAACAGGTAAATCACGAGTAAGTTTACTAATAAATAGTAGACTTCAGGTAATTTGAGGGACCACAAGAACATCATTAAGAGCCAAGCCAGAAAGATTACGGTGACCAATATGAGAAATTGATAGTGAATCACCATTGCCCAAATAAATGGAATTAGAACCACGATAAGCATGTACCTTCTCAAGATGACAAAGATTGGAAGTCATGTGAGATGTTGCACCAGAATCAACAACCCATCGATCAAGGGAACGACTACCAAAGAAAACCATAACTTTAGGGGATGGAGGCGAAAGTCACGGTACTAGAGTAATGTGTCAGAGAAATGTAGAGGAGTGGCCGGAGTCCTGAGGATGACGCCGAGAAGGTTTGGAAACACACCGGAGCTTTACCGAAAATTGACCGAAACTTGGTCGGAAAAGGACACGCCGGGAAGAGGCTGTGGCAAAAATGAGAGAAGAAAAGGAATGGAAAAGAGAGAGGGGGAAGGAATCAGGGTCACGATTAGTGAGGCTCTGATACCATGTAAATATTAGATGTTTGGATGTTTTATTATGATGATCAGTGCAATTTATATAGGTTCCAATAATGAGTTTGAAAAGAAAGGAAATATCTATCATATCCTAATCAAATCTCAATTACCGATCTCGTCTATCCTAACACTTCTCCTATCATGTCCGCTAGATCCTCACCCGCCACCTAATTTCAAAGATCAGTTGTCTGATTGAAAAGTCTGATCTAGACTAAAATATTTATTACATTAATACTGGCCAGCGGATATTCCCCTCCCAGTCTTCGAAGACATAACAAACCACCATCAACAGAATAAGGGCTATTGTTTAACACTGCTAGCATTTCTAACTCTGATTCAAACCCCTGTACTAAAGAATCGATGAACTATACAAACCCTAGGACCCCAATGATCAATAAAGTAATGTGTAAACCTATGGTTGGTGAAATCCCTGTCATCCAACCATCAGGTTAATAACCTTAAGTGGAGGCTCAAGTCTCTGAACAAAGTATAATCAGGGTTAACCTTAAATTATCCACTTCTTCTAGTCACCATAAAGGCAACACCAGAGAAAGGTAGTGCAGTGGGTTGATCAAATTATTATTCTCCTGACGGGGAAAGATTTTGGATTGTATCAGAAGGAACACCGTTGCTGAAGAAATAAGTATGCATGTTATCAGCGGATCCTTCTGGATCCAAAACCGGTAAAAAAACATTGAACATGCTTCGTGATGGAGGTGAAATGGGTTTTGGGATTAGGGCACAAGGGTTTTTACTGTAGCGAGATGGATTAAAGTTGGATAGCTGTTTTTGTTGTTTCAAGAATTTCTGATTAAGGGTAAAAGATGAAGTGAGTGAGTTAGCTTGGGTAAATGGTTCTCTTTTATAGGTCTTAACTTAACCTGAGGGTAACAGACGGAAGATAAGTTTGCATGCAAGGTTAAACTGAAATGTAAAAAAGCTGAACTAGTATTGGACGTTTGGGAAGGATTAAGTTTTTAAATTTTCATTATGGGGTAGTTTATCCACAGTAGACTGCCTTGGTCTGCGTGCTTATCATTTGCATTGTTTATCTTCCTCACCTGATCACGAAAATGATCTATTTGTGATAATTTCCTCTTTCTTGACTATATTTGATACAGAGAGCTTAGGCGCATGCTAATCTAAGTTCCAAGGAGATGGGGTGGCTCAGTGCACTTCTCCACAAAAGCTATGAGACCAAGTTTATCGGTGATCTTTTGGGGAAGTCACCGAATTTTCACGGAGAAAAGAAATGGGGAAATGAAAAATGATGGCCCAACCAAATAAAAGAAGGAGCAAATTTTGATCTTTGCGTGAAGAAGGGGTTGGGCATGGTGGATGCCACATGTCCCAACCCCATTTGCTCAAAATATATCAAATCACATGGG
>JAULKM010000013.1:10063555-10074177 GCA_032355605.1 Rubia tinctorum
AACATTCTAGGACAAGTGTTAAGGAGAGAACATGAGAGAATACCCACAATACAAAATGAAAATCAAAACATACCCTTTGTGGCACAATCATAAGATCTAATGAGCAAATAAAAAATGTTGTGAGGAAACGTGCAGGCCTTTTCCTGGAAAGAAGATGACATGACCAGAGTGTCCAAAAAGATCGAATGTTATGCACTCAAAGTGGCATTGATGCACAAGCCTATCAAGAAAAAAAATGCTATGCAGGGAAGGAATGAAATGATCAACTAATTATGAAGGGATATATGAATAGAACTTACTAATCGTGAACAGATAATGATTGGAAATTTTCAATACATTAAATGTTTGAGAAGGTGATGGAGAGTGGGTAATATCATAAACCACTACGTCTGACCAGTATCCATAAAATCAGGAAGAAAATGGGCGAGGGAGAATTGAGTGCCATTGTTTCACCACCCAAATTGATCTTAGCCTAAATTGATCGAAGGTTGAGAACAAAACATTCCTAACTCCTTGTTCTTGTCCTATATTTTAATTTACAAAATAAAGTAAATACTTGTGTATATTTTATATTTTACACCACCTTTCTTTTAATATATTTTTTGGACGATATACTTTTCAAAAAAATTGTGTAATTGATATACTCCCTTCGTCTCAACCAAAAGTTCCTACTTTCTATTTCTGTCCGTCCCAACCTAAGAGTCCTATTTTCATTATTTCTCTTTTTTAGCAAAACAAATGTACTTTAAATTGTCCATTTTATCCTTACTATGCTTACATATCAAACCTTTAAATTTAAAAATAAATTTTTTGATTCGGGCCAATAATTTTATTATTAAGCCCACTATCCAAACCCTACTTTGTTAAATTTAGTTTTATTATAATAAATCACTCGCCCCACTCTTCTAATTTCTTTTTCATTCCACCACCGTTTCTCACACACCACCACCATCGTTCCTCACACATCACCACCATCGTTCCTCACACATCACCACCAAATCAGTCCCTCTATCCCTCACACAACACCACCAAATCAGCTTTTTCCGCCTATTTATTCCACCCACACTTCTTGTTTCTCTCTCATTTCCCCTCTCCCAGAAACCCTACCCGTGCGGCGGCGGCACTGCATCATTCTGGGGCAATTCAATTCCTCCACCGCCGGTTCCTGCTTCAAATGCATCGGCGGAATTCTATCCACTTTACTCCCTCAATCCCTAACTTCGAGCGCAATAGTGACCGATCCTTTTCGGTTGGCTCTGCAGCACCATCTTCATCTACTCTCTCACCTATATCCGAATGTGGGCGCATTAATGTTGGGGTTGTGGTTCAGGTGTGTTAATGTTAAATCACGGTGATGGTCGAGTGCTCAACAGTTACATTGATGGTTGCTGATTGTTCAACGGCGGCGGTGGTTTTTGGTTATTCATTGGTTGCAGTGCAGTGGTTTAGGACTTGATCAGGGTGGAGAAGAGATGCTAGCTTGAACCTGATTAGGATTGAAGAAGAGGAATAATTATACTTTTGCAATTTCCCATTTTTCTCCCCACATGAACTCAACTTTTTCCTTCCAGGTCCTAGCACCTAAAATGTGCGTGCCAAAAGCTTATCGGCCTCTTTGGCAGGGACGGGGGACTATACTGAAAGCAATAATTAGCAGCAATGTTATTCAATTATTTAAATTCACATCTAATTTTTTATGTATATAATATTTGTTGTTAGTGTATTAATTAAAATTTACAACTTTATAATTATTTAAATAATTAATTATTTTGTTAGTGATTCATAGAAAAATTATATTGTAATATTAATGTAATGTCAAAATAAAATGCTCTTAGAATATCATCTCACTAATGTTGGTTTTGATTCACTATAACTACATCAATATCATTAATTTTTTAATATAAATCTAGAACTATAATATGTGTAATATTACATTTAATAATGAATTAACAATTCATATATCCCTACATTAATTTAGACATGAATTATGCAATGTTGAAATAGAATGACATCCCAACACTATATTTAAAGTGTTGGTATACATAACTATATATACTAACACAAATATTATTGGTAGTATTTTTCTATCTTACCTAGTGTGGTAATAGTATTCTATAACAACATTAGTAAAAAAACACATATCTTAAAATAAATGTTAGGATAGAGCCATTTTGTTGTATTGATGGGACGTTGTTGTCAAGTGAAAAAAAACAACAAAATTCATCAAGAGAAACACTCTTAAGTACTCCATGAAAGATGGGCTGCTATACGAGCACGGATATGCAGAGCCTTGTCTCATATGCGCAGAGACAGTGTAAGTAGACACGGTCCTTCGGGAAATACATGAGAGGTGTTTTGGTAGCCACGAAGGGCTAAAAACAGTGGCGCTGCAAGCAATCAAAGGGGCATACTACTGGCATACAATGAAGGCGGGCGTGGCGAAAATGGTTCAAGAATGTTACGGGTTTCAAGAGCACGCCAGAGTACAGAGGCTCCCAGCATAATAGGTGACTTGCATCAGGCTGTCATGGCCTTTTTCTAAATGGGGATAGATATTGTGCGACCATTTCTTGAGATACCAAGGAGGAAACAATTCCTAGTGGTATCTATAGATTACTTTACCAAGCGGGTGGAAGTTGAAGCCTTGGCCACCATAACAGGGAAGCGAATCATGATCTTTGCATGGAAGAAATTTGTTAGTAGCTTCGAGATTCCACAAACCATCATTAGCGACAATGAAAAGCAGTTTTCTAATGATACATTTTGGCCTTGATGCGCAGGTCTAAACATCAAACATCAAACATCAATTCACCTTTGTAGCCCACCCCCAAGCCAATGCGCAAACAGACAAGACAATACTCCAAGGTTTAAAGATAAGGTTATGGAAAACGAAAACATAATGGGAAGAGGAGTTGATGAACGTCCAATAGTCTTACTAGACTACTCCAAGAATGACAATAAGGGAATCACCCTAAATATTGCTCTTTGGAAGTGATGCAATCATCTAGAAGGAATTCACAGTGCCCAGCAGAAGGGTAGCAGAGCCATTACCCAAGAAAGGAAGCAATGAAGCAATCAGGGAAAACTTGGAAGGGCTAGATGAGCTATGGGAAATAGCAGCGCCGAAATAGGCACCATACAAATCCTGGATAGACCAACACTATAACAACAAAGTAAGGCTCAAAGCCTTGAAAAATGGTAACCTCGCATTGAGAAAAAACAAGGCAAGTTGGGTGCAAGGTCAAAAAAAGCTTGATGTCACTTGGGAAGAACCTTACAGGATCATTGAAGTAGTGGGCAAGGCGCATACAAGCTGGAGACACTAGATAGAAAAGTGGTACCCTCAACCTAGAACATAAGCAATCTAAGAAAGTACTATGTTACATACCTTCTTTATGGTTATTGTACTTACTGAAATAACAGCTTGATTAAATATGTAAACAACTTAATTTTACATGGGCGGGGAAATTTTCTAAAGAGATCAAATCTTTTCTAAACCCATAAGGGATATGATCTCAAGGAAATTCTTGACCCATTTGTTGTATTTTGGAAATAAAAATTCAGGAAAACGCAATTACTAATCAAATTCAATGCAGGTCGGCCTCTTCAGGTTGATGATAAGCACCCATAAGCGCTAACAACCATGAAGCTGCAGACCAACCTCTCCATGTTGGCAAAAAGAACCCTAGCAACCTCAGCTGTTAGAACCTCAAAACCTAACTCCATCTTTTTAAAAGTCACCAATTTATTTAAATATAATAGATACAGTTTCCCCAGCGATATACGAAGAAACGAAAAGGCATATTACCCTAGTACAGGCAGAGCCTTTATACCCATAAGTCAAATGACTGCAGACTCAGTCCCTCGCCTTGCACTTACCAGTGGAAGGATCTTGGGCAGGGGTACTTAATATGGTCCTAAGCGGCCCAAGATACATGAATTCAACCCATCAGAGGAAACTCAACCCAACGGCTAAAGGGCAAACCCTGATGTGACAGGTCAAGTCACGTTTGCCACCAACCCCATATAACGAGGTGACCAACATGCTGAAATGTATGATCACTTATTCTTCTTCCTCTACATGCCACCAAATCCTCCCATAGTTCTCTGATCTGACTTGATCTTCAGAGCAATCACACCCATGTACCTACCCATCTGACCTTAATCTTGTTTTCTTGTAAATTTTGGACCGAGGTTAGGAACGGGACACAATCGAGCAGAACATGCAAATTTTGGACTTAACACTGGGCAAGAATTCATTTAACACTTTCAAAAAATTAATCTCCTAAGTGACACAAGCATAAGAATTCTTATTGAGGGGCATCTAGTAGGCGTTGTGCCCAAATACTTTCTTAGTACTTTCTCTGGTCCACTAATAATGGCCTCTAGTTTCTAACATTTTTTCAAGGAATATTTGACCACCAATAAGTTTAATTTCTCAAAACTACATGTTACGGAAAATCGAAAAATATTTCATTAATGTCCATTACTAAATACAAGAAAAGTTATAGATGGTCAAACACTTCATATAATGTCCATTAAAAAGTTACAGTTAAGTGGGGCCGTTAGAGTACCTTCTTCTTTCTTTATTTTTTAAATTGAAGCCACCTATTGTGGTGGGAGGTTTGGCATGGACCCCTACCTGTTTATTAATTATAAAAATAAAATTACAAATAAAGAGGGGGGCTTAAAGCCTTATCTCGGAAAAGAAATTTTGGCACATGTATACATTTTTCTAACCAAATCTAAGGTGCACGAAAAACTAACAGAAAAATAAACAAAATACATCAAATATTCCAATATGAGTTTAAAAGTGGAAACGTGGAAATAATAACAAGAGTATTATGTAACTCTGATATAAGGAAATTCCCTACTATCCAATTCATCTAGACTTCCATATTTCTAGGGATATTCAAATGATGAAATTCATTGTCTCTCTTTGTCTTGCTAGCCAATTTTGCTAAAGTATCAGCAAGAGCGTTAGCTTCACGATATATCTGAGTAAAAGAGATAGGAGAAAACTCACCTTTCAATTCTCAAATGGCTCTAAGTTGAGGGATTAACTTCCAAGGAATGAAGTTCTCCCTATTTATCATTTTGAGGAGAATCAGTGAGTCCATTTCTACTTCTATCTCTTCAACCTCTTGATAGAAAGTCATTTGTAATCCAGAAACTAATGCTTGAGTTTAAGCTTCCAGGCTATTTTTGTGTGGATATACATTGATTTAGCTTTAACAACTCTTCCATCCATATCTCTGAGCACCATACCAGCACCCGGTGAACTTGATAATCCCAAAAAAAATCCATCCATGTTCAATTTAAAGGATGCAAATGGTAGTTTCCAGTAGACTTGGGTGCATGCTTTTTGCACAGAAATCGGTGAACTAGGGCTAGGCACAAAAACTCATATTGCATACTATTAGTATCAGCATAACTCCAGGTTAACCTATGAACACAAAATATCTTGCATAAGGTGAATGATTCTCTTTTTCATAATAACAAACCTGGGTTGAATTCTGTCTTGGATTAAACTATTTCTAGCACACCATATCACCCAAGTTATAACTGCAGGCAACAATCTTACACATATCCTCTGAAGTTTAGACTTTAACTTGACATTCCAATAATAAAATAATCTATCTCATAAATTAGCAGAGTTTTCTGGTGCTAAGTCACAAAAGATATGCATAGATTTCCATAGGTTTAGCACTAGATGACATTGATGGAAGACGTGCTGTAAATGATCAGATGCATTAAGGAAAAATAACATATGGATGGCAAGCTAAAGGTTTTCTCATGCAGCACATCAGAGAGAGGGAGTAATCTATTCAACAGTCTCCAATTTAAAAAACAAAAAAAATGGAAGATATTTAGACCATAGATGTTTAAAAGATTGCACTTCCATTATTTTAGGTCTAACTAGCTCATAAGTTGAAGACAACGTAAATTTTCTATTAGTTTCAGGCTTCCATGTCATAATATCTTCACAGCCTTCAAAAATTGTGAAATCCTGAGCTAAAAATTCATTTATTCCAGCAGGTAATCCATAGGCTAAAGATAATCTTAGGTCATGCTGGAGATAGAAAAATTATTTAACAGTCAAATCTGAATATGGAAGTTCATAATCTGCATTCCAAACATCATATAATAACCTAGTACCAAGCCAACTGGAGAACCAGAAAGAAGTGTTACATGATCCTACCTGAATTTTGGTATTAATCTGAGCTAATTCATCCACCTCTCTGTACCTCTTCCATATTTTTGAAATCTTCTTGATATCTGGTAAAGACCACATAAAAGTAGACCAAATACTACCTCTTTTTTGTAGTTTCCACCAAAGCTTTAGAGAAAAAGATTTGATAACATGAAAGAGATCCTTTACACCTAAACCATTTTTCAGAATAGGGGTAACTCATATTGGTCCGTGATCTCCATATCTTATTTTGTCTATAATCTGAATTTCCCCAAAGGAACTTTGCAAAGATAATATGTAGTCTTTCTATTACTCCTTTAGTTGGCTTTATCATAGTTAGAATATGTAGAGGAATATCAAATAGAACATGTTTAATAAGCATCAATCTTCTAGCTTGACTTAACCATTTATTTTGCTAAGATACTAATTTTGCTGCAATGGTGTCAAATAGTGGCTAAAAAAGTATACTTTGTTCTTCCAATAAAAATGGGACAACCTAAATATCTGAATGGGAAACTTCCTTGAGATATGTGTGTAATTTGAGCTACCATTCTATGATATGTCTGAGGACCAAAGCTTGACAAATAGTAAGATGATTTTCCAAGTTAATATTTTGCCATGTGACTTTCTCAAATCTTCCTAAAAAGCTCATTAGATTTTTAAGGTTCTTCTTATTTCTTTTAGGAATACTGTCGTGTCATCAGCAAAACTCAAGTGAGCTATTTTTGTGGCTGATATAGGCACATTGAAATAGTCAATACTGGAATTGTCAAATAGAAATCTCATATTTTTAGTAAAAGCTTCAGTGAGAAATAAAAAACAAATATGGAGTTGTTTTATACCCCTTGAAGTTTTAAAGAAAACAAGAGGTTTTCCATTAATGAGCACTAAAAAACGAGCTGCTGATAGATTACCTATAATGTTATTAACCACCGATTCATGAAAACCAATTTTTAATAACAATTTATTCAAAAAAGTCCGATGATACTCTATCAAAAGCTTTTACCATGTCCAATTTGAAGGAAACATTAAAGCCCCCTCTCTTATTATTTAAAATCCTAGTTAATTCATGCATGAGAAGAACACTATCTGTCAACTCTCAGCTTTGAACAAAGACTGATTATTATGGAGAAATCAGAGAAGGCATTAAGCACTTTAGTCTTTCATTGTAAACTCTTGAAAATATTTTATCCAAAAAATTAGTGAGGCTTATAGGTCTAAAATCTGAGAATCTGGAGTTTACCTGTCTCTTAGGAATCAAAGTGAGGAAAGAAGCAGCTATGCCTTGTGGGATAGTAGTATGTGTTAAGAAGTCAATCACTGCTTACACCAGATCCTGCTCTAGTACATCCCAACAATTAGTATAAAAGGTACATATATAACCATCAGGACCTGGTGCTTATTCTTTATCCGTATCCAAAACAATTTTCTTAAGTTCAGCTGGTTGAACAATTGCTTTAGCATCTGATTTGCTGAATCATCTACTAAGCTTGGAATATTGTTCAACATCTATAGGTTTCATCAATTCCAATATGTTCCTCAGTTAATAGATTAGAGAAGAAGTTGGCAGCCTCATTGCCAATAGCTTCAGGATCATTTAACCACACATCATCTGAATTTTTAATAGCGACAATTTTTTGTTTATAGTGTTTTGCCTTGACTGAAGCATGAAAAAACTTGGTATTAGAATCACCTTCTTGTAACCATTAAATCTTAGATTTTTGTTTCCAAAAAAATTCTTCTCTTCTTAGGGCTAAGGTTAATTCAGCTTGTGCTTTACCTAAAGCCATTCTACTCTGGTCAGAATTAATGTTTTGATGATCCAATTCTTTTTGTAAAACCCTTTCTTCGGCCGTTTTAACATTATCCTGAACATTACCAAAGATTGATTCGTTCCATTCTTTCAACTTATTTTTTAATCTAATTAATTGAAAATTTTAGTATGCTTGATAAGTTAACTAGTTCAGACCAACTATCTTCCACAATCTTCAAAAAATGGGGGTGAGTTATCCAACAATGTTGGAATCTGAAAGATTTAAATGGTGAATTTGCGGTCCGATTATCAATTTTAACTAAAAGTGGTGAATGATCTGATGGCCATCTAGATTTCACCTGAATATGTGTTAGGAAAGAGATTTAGGAATTCTTCAGTTGCTAATCCTCTATCTAATCTCTCCCAGACATTACTCCTATTTCTAACTCCTATCCATTTAAAACTATTACCTGAGGCTAGAATTTCATTCAATTCATTGTCATCTATAAACTCATTGAAATCCAGCATAAAATTAAGATTAGGAGTTGCTTGTCCTATGTATTCAGATGAGGGTCCCTTGTAGCATTAAAGTTGCTCGATTACAATGCTTACTCAAGTTAGTCCATAGATGAGATATGTTACATGTATTGTGTCTGGCATAAACAAGAGTTGCATTCCAGGAAGTTGAACTAGAGTAATGATATATTTCAGACATGATATATTGATCATGAACATTAGTAACTGAAATTCTATAATCAATCCAAAAAATCCAGATTTTATCTCTTGGATCAGCTCTATGATTGCAACAAAAAAAAAACCAATGTTATTCTTCCTTTTTATATTCAGCACCCTATCCTGAGTTCTTTTCTTCAACAATTTCATTTGACCTAAGATAAAATACAACTGCAACGGGGGGAGGGGGGAGGTGATTAAAGGAGGCGAAATTTGACTCTTATCCAAAAACAAGAATATTGACAAACCTTGAACCAATTATAACCACACTAACTGCAGATACAAATACAGACTGCAAACAAGTTGGAAAAGAAAAATTGAAAACAAAAAGAAGTTGAGGCAGAGTAATTGCCTATATTCTACCTATACAACCACACAACCACTGTCACTCATATAATTCCTGCCAAAAGGTTAGCTTAACTCCAACGGCTTCAATATCTTGTTGATGATCTAATGAGCAAGGGGGGTCTCACAGGTCTAGGTCAGAACATACCAACTCATCATCCAAGGCTTCTTCCTTCATCTTTCTACTACGTATATATTATCTTTAGTCTCCGCAGCATATCAGGAAAGGGTGATTGGCATGCTTGTTACAATTTTACAAATGGGTAATGAAGATGTGAAAATAAAACGGAATGAGAGGATGATCAAATAGATATTCTACGCAGAAGTCGGAACCACTCTTTTCTGTATCCACCTTCATCCTGTGTTATTGAGCGTTCCGAGTTAACCCAGATCGAGATATACTTCTGCAATCAAGTGAATTGGTTTTCAGATTCTTACTTGATGCATATCAGCGAGTAGTAAAAGGAAAACATGCAATGAAACTGATCGAGAAACTCTGCGTATGCATTATGCTACTGCTCTTACCTACAACCTGAAGCAAAATCATTTGAAGTACAGATAATAATAATGTCAATTTCATACACTGGAAGATGTGACAAAAACTGATCATGAGTAACACATGGTTCTGATGGATACACAAATTCAAAAGGACATACTCCCTCCGCCCCAATTTAAGCTTCGTTTACACTATTCATTTGATCAAAATTAATCAATGTTGACCGTAAAATATCATCTCTGTATAGTAAGAATACTATCAAGCAGAGTCTTATTAGATTAATCACAACGCATACTTTTGAAATATCAACTTTTCATAATATTTAGCCACAGATAACTTGAGGTATGAATATTCAAAACCAGTTCTTCAAAACCGTGAAAAACAAAAAAAAAATTGAATTTAAATTTGGGCAGGGGTAGTAGAAGAAAAAAGAGCACATAATAATACAAAACCAAATTTCTAATGAATGCATTTCAATTTCTCATTAATTTGATAGCTAAAATCAAATTAACACCTGGTTTGAAACACATTCATATTCTCTAACACACAATACTGTCGCGCCCTATTCACCCTGAGATGTCAACATGTAGAAAGATATATTTATTATACAATTTACTACAAAACAAATACGCAACTCTCTGCAATAAGAAAGCAAATTGGGCTATCCCAGTTTCTTCTAATTTGTAACCAAGAGGTATGAGCGAGCACAGAACGTCATGATCATAACAGAAGGTGTAAATCGTACATTTAATTTGTGAACCTCTACACTTGTGACCCAATTTTAATAGAATTAAGGGCACACACTTTAGATGACAAGATAGAGCATCAATGATAGGACAAAAACCGTTAATACACAAACACAAACAATCAAGGAGCTGGTGTATAAGTCATTCATTGTATACAGAAACAATTCAGGGTACAAAACTGTTGAATTCCGACAAAACAAGAATAATATCACACAGGGGAAATCAAACAGCACAAAAAGCTAAAACGACCAATAGCATCATTATTTCATTATCTTTAAACAAGGAGATTTCTAGATATTCAGGCATAAGGACAAATGACATCAGGGTTGGCACCAAATTTATACTCATAGTAGCCAT
>JAULKM010000013.1:10091485-10108891 GCA_032355605.1 Rubia tinctorum
TATCTATCTATATCTATCTAGGCTTATATCCACTCCTAATTGTATGAACCCTTAGGAAAATCCCTCTTCTTTGTGGATGACCCCGACTTGCCAATCTATCCACTTAGTTGTATTTAGTGAGCAAATTGGGCTTAAAAATAGTATCTTTGAGAGGTACGGCGACGACCTCCCAACAACTATCTCTTGTTCTTCAAAGTTGGTCTTATTGCCTTCCACAATTAGGTTATCCTCTTGCACAATCTCCTTCTCGGCCTCGCGTGCCTCCTTCCTACTTTTGAATTTCAATGCATTCACATTCTGTGGATTAACCTCAGGTTGGGATGTTAGCTTGTCGGATTCCCTTGCCTCAAGTTTGCTCACTGAAGAGGCAATTTTACCTACTTGCACTTTGAGATTCTTCATACTTGAGAAGGCTCTAGTGCCGAGCTCCTCAATCTCTCTCCTTGTTTGCTCCGCGAACACATCGCTTTTCTTTGCCAATTGGGCTATTGCATCTAGGATCTCCTCTTGGTCCGACTTGTACAAAGTTGCATTAGTGTTATAAGGCCCTTCTCCCCTCAAGTAGGTTAAGATTGTCCACCTCGGTTGTACCCTTGGTTTTCTTCGCGCAACTGAAAGTTGGGGTGATCGTGGTATTGTGGATTAAAGGAATTTGCATAGGGGTCTTGTCTATCTCTACCTTGGTTACCTTGGAACCCTATGATGTATCCTGTTTATGTGATGTATCCTTTGATGTATCCTTGCCATCCCATGGAAATTGGGTAAGCATTGGATCATGCCACTCTTCAACTCACAAGTCACATTCGGTGGCAAAGGTGGAAGAGAATACATAGGGGTTGATTCTCCAAGTCCAAAGCCATCAACTCCCTAAGAATCATATTGTCTTCCACCATATTAATACAATAGTCTGTCCTTGTGGAACCTCTACCCTAGCTCTCCTCCTTCTCCTTCTCCAACTACCTGTGTTATCCTGTAAGTAGTGTAAAGTTCCTAAGTTCATGGTACGGGTATGTACCATAAACCAAAAACTAGACAATACCAAATAAAAGACAAACACTAGTAAACATATTAGGAATAACCGGAATAGCTATCACAAAGGCTTAACACCTAAAACCAAATAAAACTACATAAAAAACAAAAACAATGACACTAACTACTCTACAAACTAGCAATGGAAGTTAACTGTTAAATCTTTAAACTAGCATCCCCTGCAACTCGGCCAAAATTTGATCCGCACTCTTCAACGTCATTAAAACTGTCAACCTTTTAGGAGATGGAATTTAACCCGGCTAGCACTTTGGAAGATCAAAGATAAGATATATAAGTTGCCCCTGTTCTAACTACTAAACTACAAAAGGGTAGATAGTGGCAAGTCCGAGATCATTCACATAGATGCTAGGAATTTAAAGGTTAACTATGCAAAGCCACAATCAGGTCATCAATCTGATCATGGGTCATGGATAGTCAATGTTGCAAAACAAGGTTTGGGGGGTTGGGGGGTTTATCTATTAACTACTAACATGCAAGGACAAGATTGTTAACCATATAAAACTAGCACTTGGGGATCTTTGTGTTACATGACCGGTAGTATATTTCGATCCTAGATTCAATCAAGTACAAGACATATAAACCTATCTTAATACTTATGTCAAATAGTGTGGTCGATAGTCAACACTTCCCCTTGTCCGCCACACAAATGTGCTCTCATTTTATTCTATCGATGTAACACCCCAGATCCATGACCAACTTGCTTAACGCAAGTATTGGGTCGGACGTGAACGCGTTACCATAATCCAGGTGGTCGGATTACTTACATACAGTAATGAGCAAAAATAGTTATGCAAAAGAAATTTTGAAAATCCAAAACCTAACTTATTATTACAGTGAATGTCTTAATACAAGTATTAAACAGGAGGTTTAACTTAAGTACGGACAAAAGTTCTAAACGATTTTGTAAGGAACCGTTTTACATTAATATTTTACATAACTATAATATATCCTAAACCAAAAGATTCTAAGGTTAGCCTAGGATCCTTCCTCAAAAGAAGTAAAGGCATCACCGTACTTCACTCTAACTGTTCTGCTACACCTGTTGGAGTTATAAAAACTAGGGTGAACTCCTTGCTTAGTGAGGTTCCATCACCAATAATTACCAAGTTAAATTTAGTAATCACATAAAGCATATAGCTACATAGATCCTAGCACATAGTAAAAGGACACAGGTGGGTTATGTCAATATGCGGTAAAATTCCTATATGGCTATTGTGACTAGCATCTGGGCATAAACCCTTCAGTAGTGCCGAAGGCTATCACGAATCCAGAAATCCATATTCGTCAACCATGCCCAATATGTTCAGTTCCGAGCTCGTATCAGTACCAGTTGGTTATGCTAGCATACCAGAAATGTCACGAGTAGCCGATCTAGTCGTACGGTCCGGTCAATACCGTTCCCCGCCGATCTAGACCGAACTCCAAATGAGTCGGAGACCTCGATAAATACAGACAAGTAATCAAGTAGGATGCAGTCAAACTTGACTCGGCAAGATAAAGTACAAGTCGGTCATCCACATATAATCAGTAATTAATATCACATAGTATGATAATAAACAAGCACAGTATGATAAAGTACACATCGTGCTTAATTAATATGAAGCAAAACAATAAATATGAACGAGCATAATATTTATAAACATTTCATGCATTATATAAAATTCTCTAATAACACATTTAAAATTAAATAGTATAAAATAACATGCAATCTTAAATTTTAATTCAATTCGTGCTAGGGGGATGAAAACACTCACCGGATTAAATGTATTATTAGGTGATTTGAAATAAACACAATTCTGTTGTTCCTATCCAGACATCTAAATTTTCCTGTATTTTTATGAAATGGTAAGGGAAAATGAATGATTTCAAAAAGGAGCCCGAAGTGTTTCTTCCTTAATTCCCCTCTCCCTCTATTTATACTACTTGTTCTAAACCAGTTTCACTTTGAGCCAACTTAATCAATTTGTTGGCCAACTTACCCTCTTTCTTCTCGTTGTTTTTTTTCTTTCTTGGCTGACATGGTTACCTCCCAAGAAAGGCCTCTAGTCTTTTCATTTGGCTAGCTTCCCAAGAAAGGCATTTAGGCTCTGTTTGACAGAGTTTTTTAGTTGTTGTGCTTATAAGCAAAACACTTTTTGATGTTTGGTAAAGTGTAAAAAATAGTTTTTTTAAAGTAGAACCTCTTTTTGGGGAAAAACAGAAATTGATCTCCCCTACTTTCAAAATAAGCCAGTTTTGCTTATAAGAACAGTTCTACCAAACAGAATCTTAGCCTTGGAAAATAAGACAAGTTGGGGTGGGGTTGACCGCCCACCCCAATTTATCACTATTTATATTATTATTTTTTATATTTCATAAATTTATAATTATTTTATTTTGGTTCTTTTAATTATAATGTACCTATATGTATATTATATACATTCATTTTCCATTTACACTTTAATATTATTAGTATTCTTTTTCTTTTAAATTTTGAGATCGGTAAACAGTAGTCAATATGTTAGTTCTAATTGCAATTTTCAACCCTATGAGATTTTATTATAAAATTTCTATAATAAATTATTTAATTAATAACTCAAATTAATTGTCAATATTTTAGTATCAATTGCAATTTCAACATTACCGGATCTTATTATAAAATTTGAATAATATAGATATTTATAACTTAAATTATTGTTTTTTAGTTGCTTATTATTATTATTATAAATGAGCCAATTTCATCTCTCGCTTTCTTCCCATTTTGACGTATTATTGCTCATTACCTATTTCTTTTAGTTGCTTACATATTATTTTAGTTTATTATTTTTTGATGAACGAACATTAAACTAAGGCCAACAATTTACATTATTTTATTATTACTTACTTACTATTATTTTTATTATTATTAAAAAAATCTATTAATTTTTTTATTTCATTTTATTTTATATAAAAGTTTTCTGTAGGTTGGATTTAAAGTTATAGTAGGAAGTAGTCGAATAGGGTAAAAAAGTATATGGTTTTTGGTTACATCTTAACTATTACATACGTACGAAATTTATTAAGGTCGGGGGTTCACAATCGACACTGCCTCCATAGTTAGGGAAGTGCAACAATGGCCCCGCTTGCTGTATAATTTTACTCATTCCTCGTAAAGATTTACATCTTGGGCATTCCACTATGAATGCTTCTCCCTAGGCCTACAGAGACAAAGGGATTGGCATCTCATGGTGACTCTAGGGTTGCGACGACAAAGGTCGAATTATGCCAACCCTAGTTTCTTCTACTATCTTATCATCCTGTCGGGCTACTATCCAAGTCTTACTAGAGAGTAGTCAGTCTAACATTGAAGCGGTGCTCATGACCCACATGTATACACCCACACGGTCATGGACTTCTGACTTCCCCAAGCTATTACCCTAGCTAATACTCCATAGGGGACAACATTAGTGTGCCATACAATGAAAGTAGACTAAGGTGTATGCCAACATAGTATATCAATCATGCACTTAAAAAGAATGTAAGTCACAAGTCAACATGATAATCAAAAGTGTTAAAGGATTGGAAGATCTTAGAATCATACAAAATAACTACCAAGTCATGAATACAAATATAAATTCTCAAGCTAAATCACTACTGCCTAAGCATTGAACCTAATTGATCTATTGGATTCAATGCCCTTAGGCAAAATTAGGAGAATTAAACTAAGAGAGAAGGGTTATCCAATTTCTCTATATACCTACTCTAAGGAAAAACTAGGAGAATGAATCTAAAACTATCCAAACTTAGACACTAGTAGACATAGGTCGCTATATATAGTAGAAAAAATTGGGCCTTAAAAAGGCCCAAAAAGGGCAACTAAAACCCTAGTTACCGCCAGACATGAGTCTTGCGCATATAGCCTGTGTAATATGGCATGGGCCATTGGCTGGGCATGAATTCCCGGTCTTTCGAGTGCACGGTCACGTGTATCTTCACGGGCCAACAGCTGGAAGCACCTTCTGATCGGTTAAATGGCACAGGTCATGCTTAACCTTGTGGGCCACCGGCTGGAAGCTTGATTTCACTTTCTGAACGACGCGGGCCATGTATATCCTTGTGGGCCGCCAGTTAGGAGTCGATTTCTGGGCAACTGCTGGCACGGTCGTGGAAGTGTTCACATCCAGTGGGCTGGTCTTAGGATTTTTTTTACTTCAATGGGCACGAGCCGCGCATTATGGACGATCCATGTTGCATACTTAGCACGAGCTGGTTTGAACGACATGGGCCGTGTAGTTCTCTATGGCCCATTCTAAGACACTTCGATGCCACCCATTTTGGCTAGCACGACTCGTGTAGTATTACACGGTCATGCCAGTTCTTCACTTGTTGACCTTTGACTCCTTTCTCTTCAAGGCTTGGTTCCATCTACTACTACGTTTTGACTCGTGACCTTCTGTCTACTATCATCCTTGGGAATGGCCTTCTACAATCTGCGCCAAAGTGCTTACGAGCAATTTAACAAATAAGCTCACAAAACAATATATAGATGCTCGTAAGGACATAGTGTCCATTAGGTCTAATAAGTCTACAAAACTAAGGATTTAGACAAGAAAACCAAAAATGGCTATCTAAGCCTTCTTTGTTCATCTTTTGAGAATATCCTTCTCTTGGATTTTTGTGATAAAGTTTAGGTTCAATACTCTACGAATGTGAAAGCAAAACATACTTGACACTTCAAGGTATTTGCACTTACATTGTACTTCAACTAGTCCATTTTTATTTTTGTATTCGACTGTCTCATATCTTATTTCATTATGTTTTAGGTTGACTTGATATTTCCGTAATAGTGGGTCTGAGAACATTTCCTTTTATACTTTGTTTCCATTCCAAGAGAAAAATCTTTTTTGAAACCTTTGTACAATTCAAGTGTGTAAACATTTGCACCATACTTAACCAAACTCGTGGTTAAATAAAAGATATGAATTATTTAATCGAACATGTATAGGTTCAATAATTAGTATATACAGATTCATAAGTTGATGAAGTTATATGAGAAATAAATACATATCCTAGGTTAATAAGTATTGGTTGAAAGCTACGTAATACTATTTGTAAACTAATAATTTAAATGTAGACATACTTGCTCTCTTGCCAAAATTTGGCTTTGCTTTTGCAGATGTATTTTCCATGTTGGTTTCTTCTCTCCTCCACTGTTTGATTGTTTGGTTGAAGAGTTCAAAGAAGTGATTGTCTGTAGTTGTTTTGTTACAATTGAAGGATAGTGTGTTGTTGGTGCTCTCACTTCTTTGTGATGATAGTATGCTCACCGAGAAGATATCTTTTCTGAATGTTTTGCTCCATTTCTCACGTATACCGTACAGTCATTCAAATCATGAGTGATTTTCCATCTTATAGTATGCAATCAAGGAGTTCCAATTCTGTTCAAAATTAGTTGGAATCGCACATCCTTTCATAAAATAGTCCACCGTGATTTTAACGATTCATATGTCTTCAGTTTTCCACAATGTTGCATTGCATTTTGTTTTATGTGTTATAAGCACAACATGTGTTTTGTGTTCTTGAAGACTTGAAATTTAGGGCAAAATACAATTTTGTAAGTAATTAATCATTCACATAAACATATACGACAAGTAAGCTAATATATGCAGTGCCTAACTGACCATGTTCAATGTTCAGTTATGTAAGTAATAAATTTCATAAGTTCTATTTTTTTATTGCATATCGTATGTATTGCTTTACTCATTGCAAGATCTTGATTGTGAATACTATGACAAGAACCTTCTCTTCCATGGACTTCTTGAATATGTTCAGAAGCCATACAAAAGTGTTAGCCAACTCATCAACGATAAAAGCACAAGCAAACATTGTGATTTTCCATAATTGTTAATTTCAACTATTGGTGCACAAATCAAGTTATACTTCTTTGTTCTGTACGTAGTGTTAAATACGGTGACATCTCCATATAGTTCGTAGTTCTCTAGCATCATTGAATCCCTCCAAAATATTGCATATAGTCTTATTTTTCATCAAATTTTACTTTAAAGAAGAAATCTTTGTCTGTGTCATTTATTTTCAAAAGTGTATCAACAACTTTCTGAGCGTATCCACTTTCAATTTCTTTCATCTGAAGCCAAGTCACAAAGTTGAGGTGGTATTTCATCGCATGCCCTAGATTTTTGACTCCACCTACTTCAAAAGCCATGTATTTGTATCCTACAGTTGGTTTTAATACGACTTGTTACATTGATGAAATAGTCTTCCCTTTATCATCTGTAATCCTCTGTTCGCTCCGATTGAGAAATTGCCAGGTAGGTCTTATTAACTCATGGTTGTGATCTGTGAAGTGATGTGCCATTATATAATAATCTCGGTGTAACTTGACTTTAATTTCAGCTTGGGAACTTGTTCTGTAATCAGATTCTTTCTTTTCTTCTTCTTTTTTGGTTCCAAAACGACCTTCATTGTCTTCACAAGTAGTAGGGCTGATAATGTTGGCTTTTAATCTTTTCATTTGACCTGCATATGAGCATATGTAGTATTTTTCTCAAATATGCCCTTTATTGTTGAGTCGTTGAGAGTCAACAATAACATTTGCATGGTTTGTATACAAAGCATGTATTGCTTCCAAATTTGTTGCTTTCACCTCGGTAAAACTTTCAGTGACATTTATTTGATTTAAATTGGGGAAATTTGCTCATGTTTTTTTAAATGAATATAAGTTTTAATGTAAAAAAATACGCATTAAGGTAATATATGCACAATCTATATGTAGGTTGTAAGAATTGAAAAAAAATTATACATAAGAAAGACCATTCTTAGTCTAACCTATCCAAGTTTCTATATACACAGTACATGTTGTAAGTTAAAAAAATGCACAGATGACAGGCATGTGAAAACTTCAAACTAATAAATTTGTCTTCTCTATTTTGTGTGCCGTAAGAAATACTAGTTGTAAGTTAACATATGTAAATTCTAATGAAACGGAAATAATTTATAAGCTAACGTACAAACTACCTTGTGACATAATTTCATAATTAATGAAATAATTTCACATTCTTCTAATTCAGTGCATGTTTTATTGTAAACAGTACATGTTTTAAGCTAATAAATATACATGCTATATGAAAATTATCAGCAACACATATCTTATGGTTCTAACATTTTCCACATGTTTCTTACAAGTTCATAGCAGTGGAATTCATACATATGATGCTTTAGAAGTTTAAAAAATAATTTCATTCAAATCGAATTCAACAACATAAGCTCAATCAAATGTGAAGAATTATACCTTGGACAATATAAATTTGAAGAATTTGTTCCAATGTAGGCAAACCTTCATCGACTTGGAACTGAATTTCATTCGTTTGAAACTGAAATTCAGCTATTTCGATCGAATTTGCTTCTATTGTGAATATATGTTGATCAGAGAATCGCAGGTTTATTGGAGAATTCATCGGAGAAGGAAGGGTTTAGTAGAAGGAACAGAAGGAATCGACGATGTTTTGGAAGTAATCAACGAGGAAGGTTCGAGAGAGGAAAATTTGGGTTGCGGTTACAGAGAGGTAGCGATTTTTTTGAAAAATGATCTGATTGCATTATGCCCAGTTGGACTGACTCGTGAAAATATCTCCATTTTTCGTTAGTTGCAAATAAATCCCCGACTTATCCATAAGTTTATAGATAATCCACATGTCTGGACGCTCAATTAATTTTATCGATTAAGATATTTATATGCAAGGTTCCTCAAAATTTTTCTAAATTTTAAAAGCATCTTTACTTATGACTTCAGGTATTTATATATTGACCAGTCTAATAGTTAGACGGTGAAAAATTTAACTTTATAAAATCACTTTAATAGAAATACCGTTGAGCTTATTACTCCTTCTATTTCATTACGTTTGACACAATTACCATTTCCGTATATTTTTCTAAAATTGTCACATTTTCCTTTATGGTAAAAAGTGAATCATTTTCAACCACTCATTAAACATTTTACTCTCTTCAGTCAATTCTCTTCACACACATTTCAACTTGCAAAAAAACAACACATAAATCTCTGGTGCAAAACATAGTGAAACAAAGGGAGTATCATAAAAATAGTGGGTTTCCTGACAGGCGGCCTGTCCATAAGTTTATGGACATACCTCTTATTTTTTACCTTATACACTGCATTTGTTAAATTACATACTAAATTTAGAAATTTAAAATAAAATTTTACATTATATATTTTTATATTTTTACATTCAAATATACATTATTAGTTGTTTTAACTTTTATAATACAATATTAAAATTCATTGAAAATTACAATATTTAATGTAAAAAGTACAGTGTACTGTCCATAAGATTAAATAAATGCGTCATTTCCTAATACTTTCTCTAATAAGAAATTAGAGAAAGTATTACTACCTCTGTCCCAGCCATTTCTGCAGAGAGAGAAATGACTGGGATTTTTTTTCAAGAGGGGTAAAGTTTATACTACACTTTTCCTTAAACCTGAGCCACCGCCCATCCACCACCTGCCCATCCACCACCAGCAACTCCACCATCAACACCACCATCAACACCACCATTAGCACCACCATCAACGCTATCACCATCAGCACCACCAAGGTACACCAAAAAGCTACACGAGGATTTTTTAAAAGGGGGAAGAAAAGAAAACTTGGGTCAACAGATAGAAAATTTCCATCTCCTGCAAATCTCTGACCAAACCAGATCATAAACTTTTGCCTCTACAACCCGCGGCCACCATTAAAAACTTTCGCATCTACAACCCGCCATTAGAAACCCCATCAAAAACTTTTGCCGCTATCTCTGCCAAAACCAAACTCCATGTCGTCTAATTCTTCCATGGCGGAGACTTCGGTGTTGCCATCTCTTCCATGACAGAGAGGAAATCGGAGAAGCAGATGAGAGGAAATCGAAGGAAAAAATCGGAGGAGTGGATGAGAGGAAATTGGAGAAATCGGAGGAGAGGAAATCGGAGAGAGGAAATAGAGGAGAGGAAAGCAGTTTTGGGTTAAGAGGGGAGATATGCGAGTTGTGTGAAGGCAGGTGAGGGTAGGTGAGTGAGGGTGTGATTTGTAAGTTTTAGATTTCATTAAGGGAAAATGAGAAATTCTGATGTCAAAATATTCCAAATGAGGAAAGTTTTCAAAGTGTGCATATTTGGGTGGGATAGTGTAAAAAATAAAGTGTACATGTATGGTTGGGACAGAGGGAGTAGGAAAATTAGAGAAAGAGGCTGAGAGAAACATTTTAACAATTTCTTTTTTATTCTTTTTTGGGTGTTGCTATATCACGCCCTGTATTTTACTAGTTACGTCCTAATACGTACACATACATGTATTATTATTATTTTTATTGCATGTTTTTTTTAATGTGAGGGATTTTAAGGGTTTATATTGAAAAGTTAGATCACTTCTCCCTCACTCCCTTTCACCATTTTTGCCTCCTCTCCACATTAATCCCCCGACAACCAACACCACCACCACCACCCCCCCGACCACCGCCCCTGACCACCTCGCCGGAAAAGTCAGTTTTCTTCTTTTTAAAAAAAATCAATTTGAATTTGTGGCAGGAATATTTGGCTAGAAAAGTTTGAAAGCTGATCCTTGTCTTAAGAATCTTGATTTTTTAGGTTCATCCTAGTTCCAAATCTTGCCGGAAATATTGTTTTGGTTTGGTTTTCGGGGAGGTTGGTAGAAAGGGGGGCTGGGCTGGCTGAAATGACGGGAGAGAGGGGAGAGAGGTGGCCGATATGGGGTGAAATGGGCTAGAGAAGAGGTAGAGGGTGGAGGTGTCGCAGAGGACGGCGAGGTAGTGGGGGACGACATGCTGGGGGGAAGGATTGGGCTGAGGACGGCGGGATGGGGGGAGTAGTGTGCTGAGAACGGCGGGAGGGGGGGGGGATTGGGTTTTTAGGGTTTTTATTCTTTAATTTGAAATTAAATTTTATTTTGGGAAATAATCTGATATTAAAGATTAAAATCCAAAAACAAAGTTTTAATTAAATAGAATAATTTGAAAATATTGGTTGGATTAAATTCAAAAATAAAAATAAAATTAAAATATAAAATATTATAAGAATCTATAAGCAAGCTTAATATTATAAAAATAAAGTTCAAATTCAAAATAATATTATGAAAATAATATATGAATAAAATAATTTAAAGTAAAATTTGATAATAGTCCCATTTAATTATTAATTATTTTGTAAATAATAGAAATAATTAATTCTTTGTACATAAAATATTGAATGTTTTGTTAAGATTCTTTATGTTATACAATTTCATTATGCATAACTAAATATGTAATTTATAATTTATAACATATAAGATGAAAATTACATGACTAGTTGAAAATGTAGTTTATATTCTATTTAAAGTTATACGTTTTCATTAGTAGTTTGGAATTATGTATAATTATTTTCAAATTAGTTAACATTTTATTTCTATATGTGTTATATATTTCTCCTATAATTAAGTAATTGTAAAGACAATAATTTTATTTCATATATTAAGATGAGCACTGACGGCAGACCCCTTGATAAAGGTCGATATATACATGAAAGGGGAATTAGTGCGTCAGCCAGCCAGACAAGAAGTAGTGTGTATGTCCAGGAACAATTGCAGGAAATTGTGCAAGATCACGAGGTACCTGTTGAGCCACATTCTCCCAGGCCCAGTGATAATTTTGATCAAATGGCAACCTGGGATGGTTCGAATCTCAACATTCTCACTGACTGTAGAGTGTATTCATTCAGTGAGGAAGGAAACTGGCAATCATTGTTTTAGCCTAGGGATGAACCACTCGTATCTAGCCCACATGATGGTTGTGGTGTACAGCCACGACCAGATGTCAAGGGCGAGCATGGTACATGCAATGTTCCCCCAGTGGGCCAGCTGAGACGACTCTGCAGGTGAAGGTGAAAATTCCAGCACCTCTTGGTGGAGGAGTTAGACATACGTATAGGAATAGAGCTGGTCGATTTGCCCAGTCTTTAGGTGGATCGTGCAATATTCGTGAGGCTGCCACTAATAGGGTTTTTAGGAACAAGAGGAAATATGATGCAGATGAAGCCTGGCTTGTGCGGGGAGCGATGGGTGGTGGCCCGCAATATGACCTTGTTATACCCAGTTTTGGAGGCCATGTCACAGTTGATGTTTGGAATGATATAGAGCGGAGTTTGTCTGAAATGCCACTGTCATGTAACTCTTTGCAAGCAGCTAGTCACTACCGTCCCTGATTGTAGCGATGTTGTTCATGCTAGGATACGTGCAACCGGGTTGTCACACCTTCCCGCGATTATGTTCAAGTACTTGTACATGGCGTTGATATATGCTTTTGTCGAGAGGTGGCAGCTGGATATGAACTCATTCCACATGCCTTTCGGGGAGATAACAGTCATATTGCACAGTGTTAAGATGATTCTTAGAATTCCTATTGATGGTGGCTCTGTTGCTAGTACTATGTCGGTGGAGGCCATTCAGGAAGGAAGTGCTGAACTGTTTGGGAAAGACGTGGAGTCCTTCCTGTGGGAAGACTGGAACGGGGGTAATATTGTAGCCAAACATTGATGAAAAGGTGTGCAGAGGCGGGTCAGAGCGATAACTTCCAATTCATGTGCTACATGTTGACCCTCTTTTCCTCCACTCTCTTTGTTGATAAGGCCGAAACTAAGGTTAGAGCGAACCTGCTCCCTGTAGCTGATTTGCAATTGTCCTAGGGTTCGGCGACCCTGGCCTATTTGTATTTACAGTTAGGAATTGCCTCAAGATCTAAGGCTGCGGGCTATGTGGATGTTGAACGCTGCTGCAAGCATAGATCTATGAGTACTTTCCCATATTCCGTCCGAGACAGAGTACATCGCCACCTTTTCCGGGGCGAGCCAAACGGTGGCACTCTGGAGAGAGAATAGGGAAAGATACTCAACGTCTTATGATCATCAGGCTTCAACTAGATGTTTTACAGGCTGACTAGGTATGATTATTATGTTTTATATTTATTGTGAGAATCATAGGTAGATTGGATGCCATATGAAATTTATAATTTTCGGTAACAACTATAGGTAGATTGTATGCCATATGGAAATGACGTGGCCAGGGACAGGAAGAGGATGACTCATTACCGCATCGTGATTTGATACCTTGAAGTAATGGAGGCGAACATGCCTGAGCGGGTAGTGCGCAAGCTTGGTGTCGTGCAGGGGATACCGTACAACATTAGGATTGTGCTTGAACCTTGCGCCAGACCCGCTGATCCCTTAGGCTATTCAGTGACTTTACGGGACATGCGTTACACATGGCAGCACTGTCAGCTAGCCGAGTTTCCTATTTCCACCAGTTCATTGGAATGTACCTTGGATTACGATGATTAGTTCACAATTCATTCTCACCCCTTGATAACAAATACTGAATACGGTGTGTAGCTCCATCCTTGTTCCTTCTTCGCTGCTGCCCACTCTCAATGGAAAAATTGTACAACAAAAGTTTGCAACCCAGTCCTGATGATGTAGTATAAAACTACAACTGTGTTGTAGTAGATGACTACTAGAAACATATCTCCAATTACCATGAACCAATGTTCACGCCCACATGGACCTTTGGAGTGTTTTACACGGGTCTTGGCCAATTCAACGTCGTCCTTTGAACCGTATATGGGAACATAATCAGGCCAATGAATCGATACCAGTCACCCTCACCATCTATGTGGAAGGCATCAACGACACATCTGAAGCCACAATTTTCATCACTCTCCACATCGTTCCAACCCTCGATGTAACACCTGATAATGTGGGGGACACTTTCAAGATAGGGGAATGTTGCCGCGGGAGAAACATTCTGATCAAAACACAATATTTTCAATATTTTGGAGTGATATTACTATAGCATTACAATGAAATGACTTGAGAATAATTGGTACACTTATCATGTCGACTTTCTAGCCCTGATGTACCACGACCCGGTGACCTCAAACTATGCTCGCTAGGAGATGACCCGTACCTCCTGTTCACGTGCTCGTGGTAGCTCGGTGACTGCCTTGTAGATCTTGACCAAGGGACCTGCTCGCTTGGTCTTTCACGTGTCCTCGTAACATTATTCGGCTCTTCAATGTCGTAGTTCTCTGGATTTCGCTACTCCTCTATGTAGCTAGAAACTCGACGGAGAACAGATGGGTTACTACAGGCCAGAGAGACCTGTTGAACAATGCTTGGTCCTGATCACCCCTGGAAATATTTTCCGTGCTATGCGATTCATCACCCATTACCAGTGTCTTAAATAGTGGATGAATACCGTCCAAATACCAGGGGATTCCTTGTTCAATGGCCGTATGCATGACACAATTACATGGTATTCCGTGCGTCGAACGCAGTACACAACCACAATATGCATAAACCTATGCCCCAAGTGTTTCCACCCTTGTAAGCTCAACCTTCAATTTATCTAGGAAATATTAAGACACATTGTTGAACAAGTTGTGGAAAATGACTGTACGGTGCAATCTACCAGTGTGCGTTCTTGATCTTTCAAGACTGTTCTTAATTATAGTAATCTGGCCGGCTATCATCCGGTCGACATGCCTCCATATCGTATCCAGAGAACCAGTAGGTGTTTGTAACCACCCTTTCAATGACGAGTGTGCGCTTTCGACATGACATGTAGTTGTGTTCCCAAAATGAAGATATTCATTCGTCCATGCCCGAAAAAATGTCTCATTATGGGGTTTGAGCTATGTTGTCTCAACGTAACTAATAACAGCTTCGCTCGAAGACCAACAGGCCCTCAAATCTATCAATGCCGCTTCGTAGGCAACAATGGTGGGAGCATTTCAAACTCGTGACCATGCACCACTTTTTAAGGATGCCCGTTCCTCTTACTCCCTATTAACACAGTAACATGTGCCTCCACATCCTTGTTAATATGCCAAGTACAAAGTAAATGTTTCGAGTCTGGAAACACTACCTGAATCGGCTTAATCAATCCTACCTCATGATCTGGGACTATCACCTCATAGAACAGTCCATTAACAAGCAATCTTCTCAGTGCGCGAAGAATCTACTCATAAGTATCTGTCGTTTCTTCGACGATAATGGCAAAGTCGATCAGGAAATTCAGTTACACAGAGATATGCTGACCATCTCAATGAGTAGCATGTGGTATCGATTTGTCTTGTACATTGAACCGATGACCACAATTCATGGATAAGTCCAGAATGCCATAACGGCTTCAGGATGAGCCAAGAATAAATGGGTCAAAGTACCATCAGGAGCTGCACGGTGACTAGTAACGTACCCGTTAGAGGTGGCTAGGTGCAAACAATTCTCAGTTGTATTGCTCCCGCCTCGCCTTTCTCTTCCATAGGCCACCGGCGATGGCCAGGGGTGGGTGGCTTGATCTAACCAAGCCAGAAAGCGCTAATCACGCCGGAGAAGACGTCGGAAAAGCTACGCCGGAGAGATGGAGAATACGTTGGAGAAGCCACCGGCGAACCTCACGTCAGCGAACACCACCTTCGACGAAAATCAACCTCCGACGAACACCACCACTGCCGGTGCCAACCTCCACCCGCCGCAAACCTTTTCCAGTAGGGTAATAAAAGTGATACTTAAATTAATTTTTAATTCTGATTAATTAATATTAATTACAATTAATTATTATTAACTATTAAATTTCATTATTTATTTAAATATATTCAATATACATAAAGTATTTCAATAATACAAAATATAGCTCTTACAGATTTTGTAAAACAGCCCATACTGTAGGAAAACCCGCCAATTTGGTCCCAGTCGCCACCATCATCGCCGTTTAGGCAAACACCGTGTGACACAATCTCTACTCCTGGCGACGGTTGTTCTATTTATTGGATAGTATCTTCTGCCTCCGGCGTCGGTGGTACGAGTAACAATCTCTGCTCGCTCCCTCCGACGGCCGACGCCACCTCCTCTGAACGGGCACGACACAGGTAAATCAAAATTTACCAATATATTTGACCAATATTATCAACTGGGTTTTGTCAATATTTTTGCTGAAATTTTGGGAAAAAATTGAAATGATGTATGGGTTTTGAACAATACCCTCTTTCTTGCATTTTATGCAGGTTCAAGAGGAGGATTTTGGTGTACAATTCCTACTTTCCGGTAATAAAACAATACATTTTTCTTGTTTATTCCTTTTACAGTGGGGAACTTTGGCTGAACACTTAGAGGTGACGTTATTCAAATTCTGATTGTGTTGAATTAGTGCTCATTTGATTATGAAGTTGCAGTGTTACTCTGATTGTAGTGCTACTGTTATTGTCTTACGTTTTGATTTCATATGCATATATAATTTGATTTCGATATCGAACTGATTTATTACTGAAATGTGGTGATGGTGGATGAAATTGTTTGAGTTGAGACATTTGCTTAATTAATAAAACAGACTGATTGCTTAATGATATTGAATGATCTTTGAACTTCCATTAGGATCTTGTTGAGTTGAATAATGGATATTGCTGGGTGGCATGATTGTTGCCCTCCATATTTTATATCACTAGATTCAATAGAGACGTAAAACAAGAAGCTTTCAACTGCGCATGAGTAGGTTTACTTGTTCCTTATTTAGTCGGTCTCATGGCTTACAATCGCTATTTGGTAGGTTGATCAATAAGAATTTTCCTGTTCTCTGATGTGTTCTATTTATGTTTGTCGAAAACAACTATTTCCTCCGTCCCAGCTCAAATTTCATATAAATTTTTTCACAGTTATTAAAAAACATGTTTGACTGTTAATATGTTTAACTACTTATAATAACGGCATATAAACAATTGATATTTAGAAATGACTTGTTACGACGAATCCAGCAATGTCACACATGATAATATTATTGTTTATATATCTATTAAAATACGTGGTCAAATTTTGATAGAGAATAGTGTCGAATAGTAAAGTGTGAAGTTTGAGCTGGGACGGAGGGAGTAAGTTGTTTACTGTTTAAGCAATATCCAAATCGTTTAAGTGATCAAGTTTTTTTCAAGAGCACTTATTAATTCGAACTACTGTTACCTAATCTTTGGACCGCTTATGCTTCTTTTTTTCTTCTCTTTTTTGGGCGGGTCTTGACATCTCATCTCATCTCTTCGAGTTCTTGTGTATTGGCTTCTGGTTAAAGTTCAAAGTTGCTCCTAATAGTTACAAAACATACCTCACTGAATCACCCATTCACGTGCATTCTCCTGCTTGTTTCTATTTCCTCTTTTCACGGACATTTAATTAACAATTGAGTGATGATACTGATATGAGTCCACAGTATACCATGAGCAACAGTCGCATAATTTAAAGCTAGATCAGATCAGTAAAACTTGAAAGTGGGGGGGGGGGGGGGGGGGGGGG
>JAULKM010000013.1:10121424-10138912 GCA_032355605.1 Rubia tinctorum
GCTTCGAGAACCCATAATCGGATCCTATCCGCGCCAATCTTTTCTGCATCTGCATCTCTTAAGAACCATTGCATTCGCTTTAGTTCTCTCTGGAGCTCCTCAACCTGATCCTCGACGCCACGGAGAAAATTTCCTTCTTCAATCAGCAGATTGCCTATTGCCTTCACAATTGGAACAATGATTTGCTCGGCCATTTGGAAATGATACTATGTTATGTGGAAGAAGATGGGCAGGATATGATAGCCTTTCTATGAAAGACTCTATTTAAGAGAACTCGTCCTTGATTTCCATCGACAAGAAATATTGAGAGAAACGAAATTTGTCATTGACATTATCTACACTATTAACCATTGTAACTAAATGTCAATTGTGTTGTATTAATCGAAAGCATACAGCTCTCAAAACGCAACAAAATAAAACAGCTTTATTCGTCTAATAATTTGAAGCCTAATATCGTTTAATAATTTGAAGCCTTCAAGGAGAAAAAACAAACAGAAACGCTACTAAGATCTTTGTAGTAGTCGCGAGTGATATATAGTGCATATACAGATTTTATTACATGTACTCAAATTATATAACTTTAGTCGTAATCAATTTCTAATTCTGACAATATCCCTCTAATTATTCTTTGTAAATTACATCAACTATGTACATTAATAATTCATCACAATTTCATATATCTTAATTCATTAAAATAAAACGGTGAATATTAAAAGGGTGTTTTGAAACCTGAACCGATCTCGGATGTCTCCAGAAGCCAACACAATTATAGTATACTCCTCCTTTCAACTATTTTTAGCACACTTAATTTATTTTATTTTTGGCAATTTTCAATAATATTTTTAAATTGATGTGTAATTTATCATTTTCGAAAAGTTATCACAATAGTCATTCGAACATCTAACACCAAATCACATAAAAAATCTATTTTATTTTATTCAATCCCGTTAAAAAATAAAGTTCTTATTTCATCCCGCAAAAAAAATTTAGCCTTATTTCGATGCCATCGGTTGACCAAAGAAAAATTTTAAATAGATTATAAAAACATCCATTATTATTGAAATATCAAATCAACCATAAAATGGAGGTTGTTTGTACAGTTTATCAAATAAATACAGGACTAGTGATTTTATACAGGGCTAATATATATTTATACAGTTTATTCTATCAAAACGAAAAATTCCAAAAACAAAATATAAAAATCATGAAAAATAATTATTTTAGTTTATAATTAATAAAATCTACTCCGAAGCAGATTCAAGAAAATGGATAGCTGTTCATCATCTGTTTTTTATGATTTAGCCTCCCCCAACAAAAGAAAATTAAAGAAAAGAACTCGAGATATTTGGCCGAAAATGTCCTGAAAGCGAGTATATGCATATCTTGACACTTGGGTTCAATCTGTACAATTCCAACAGAGGTGTTTCCTAAACTAAAACACGAGTAGACGACAAATGTGGATAACACAACCATTTCACGGTTGACCGTAAACCTGGTCTTTTTCACTATTGAAAAAGATACTCCCTCCGTCCAGCTCAAATTGCACAGAATGTTTTTCACACTCATTAACAAACTTCTCTAACCATTAATATTTTTAACTACGTATAATAACGGCAAATAAAAAGTTACTTTTGAGAAACTACTTGTTATGACGAACCCAAAAATATCGCATATGATAATATTATTATTTATATATCCATTCAAATATGTGGTCAAAGTTAGATAGTGAATAGTGACATAAAGTGAAGCGTGCAGTTTGATCTGGGACGGAAAGAGTACTATATGGCATTGACAAACACTAGTTTGTTAACACAGCGCGTTGCACAGTGGATTAGATAACAAATTGTATTAATGATTTTATGATAATAAACACTGCAGTACATAATCAAATGTATAATAAATCATATTACGTACACTTAACTACTCTTTAGCTTTAGAGATACTCTCAAAATTACTATAATTTAATGACAGTGCAGATGTAAGACTCGCGGGATACTGACTATGAACATGAAAGGAGGAATGAAATATTGAAACACATATCCAAACAAACTAAACTATACTAAATAAGCAACAATCTGCACTGATGAGAAAAGGAGAGAAATACTATATCGTGATTTGCATATATGTAAGAAACCTTAAGATATATCATAACGACATTTGGAAAAGAAGTATTTCATATCAAACATGAAAAGGAATACATCGAAGAATACCTTAACTTGCTGCATAAATAGCAGATTGTAAGCTAAGAAAAAAGCCTGTAAATGCTAGCAGGTACTCTTTAATAGTATTACACAACTATAAAAATTAGAGCACACTATAATTATTAGGTGTCTTCTTTATCTAAGTGTCGTTTGATCATGTGGCCCAACTTAATGGTTAATATCTGATGACCTCTAATTATGCACTGAAATCTAGTTTTGACCTTTGTAGTTTGAAACTAATTGAGAATGACTACTACAAACAATTTGTGTCTGTCAAGGTTGAAATAATTTGATGCCTTTGTGATGGTGTGATTAACATTAGTTGCACTACATCATAGATCAATAAAATTCTAGTAACAAAGCCTGGTGTTGACTGGGGTAAGAAGTTTGACTGCAGCAAGAGAAGAAAAGATGTGATGGACATTCCTGGCAGCATTTCATTCTCAATGTGTAAGGGTAATCACTAATGACTTGCCAAAGGGTAATTGGTATTGCCTCGAATGTGTGATTGACAAGGATAAGCAGCTGATGAAAGTGAGAAATGTTATGATCGGCAGACTTGTCGAGAACTGATGCTTGGGATCGGATATATTCAGCTGTTGTGGATATCTCTATTGGTGTAAGTCCATTCTTCATGACCTCAATATATGAATACAAGTGAACACATAACCATCCAGTCAATATATTTTCAATGTGTATAAAATAAAATTGGATGTATATCTTATACAAAGTTAACAGTTCAATGAAAGAAAAACTCCATTTCTCATGCGATTACAACAGCTTCATCGACATTCAATCCTATTCAAGAAACAACCAACACAAAAGAACTACCATTGTGCCACATGATCACTCACTTAGCAACAACACATATACCACATTCACTCTTATCACCACCAAACTCCATTCATGTTGTACACAAATACATTAATCTACAAATAGAAGACCACCTTCAAAGTCATCCATGGAGAAGGTAGTAGGTAATTCAATAAGATTTTTACTCCAAATAGTTTGTTACAGGTACTAAATGTAAACCGACAGATTTGGCCTTAATTTGCACAAAGTGTTCCTGGAAAAAAATACATGACAAGCACATCATCCAGGTTTTATTGCTACACTGACAAAAGGTCATTTAAGTAACAATGTGTGTGGTTGTAACAATGTGTGTGGTTATAACAATGGATGTTTGGGAGAATCAGAGCTCAAGGCTGAACCAATGCATATGTTTACTTCTTTAGTATGACATAAATAGGCAGGGAGCTGAGCATTAAAAATGCCTTGCTAAGCCAATATTCAGTTCCATATAACATTGAAATTATTCAATATGTTATTTAAAAAAACTATGGCAGATTCATTGAATACAAAGATAATGAAATTATTAGGCATCTATCATTTTAACTGAAGTCAAAATGAGCCAAAAGTTTCTACTTTAGAACCCAGGCTAGAAATGATCATACCAACATTCGAGATAGAAAACTAAATCCAAACTTTTCAATCAACGAAAATCTACACCTTAATGTGCATATGCTAACGGGGACTACTAGACTATATATAGACCTACAATTCATTAAATTAACCTTACCCATTTGCTGATGTAACATTGATTAATGCCAACACATTTACTAACACACCGCTCTGACTCAACGTTAAGGTTGGCGTAGCAGCAAAAAATCAGCGAACCAAACTCTTGCTAAACAATCTTATTATTAATCTTAAAACTCAACTAAATAACATAAACACTCATAATCCACACCCCTTGAATTCTCTTTCCGACAAGACATTTCGAACCCTAGAGTCATGGACCTCTTCTTAGTGGTCCGATACACAAGTTTCTAATTTAATACAATCCATGTAAGAATCAATTAAGAAAGACAAGTACACACTACATTACATATAAAGCATACCAAAAAAACAGTTTAGCATATTCATATCTCAATAAAATGAATCAAACACTACAGAAGTTGACTTACCAGGGGTTTTGACAACCCTCGGATTTGGTGGCGTACCTGTGGAACTTGGTGACTTGGGGAGGTCATCTGGTGGTGCAGTCAGAGACTCACTGCATAAAGATTCGGCCATCACTTCATTTAGTTATAGCGGCTTCTGGTATAGACTCAATCTACGCATTACATCCCGGTTCTCCGGTAAAAACACCCAACATTCCTCCGCCATCATTGTTCCCCTACCCCTTTCACCCGACATTTCACTTTCCCAACCTTTGTCCGCAATCATGTCACCTACACGGTTCCCCTAATAATTTTCACAGATCAAGTTCCCGCACTCCAAAAACTTCTCAGTCGTCGCTCATCTAGTTGCATTCTCATTCGTTGCCAGCTTCTTCTGAGGCTGAGGGTTTCGTGTTTGATGAGGAAGCTCCATGATTGTCTCGGGAACCCCTCATATAATACATATCATAACTCATAAGTTGCAGCACTTCAGGTAAATCCTCATAAAAGACAATGTCGTATTCTTCTGCATGTGCTTTCTTCTCTTCTTTATCACCAAAAAATAAACCTGATTAAACGGACATGGGTTACTCCAATCGACGATAATCTCATCATCTTCTGGTTCCTTATCTTTCTTCTGGTCACCATGATAAGGGGGTCGCAAAGATTGAACAGTAATGGAGAGAGAGGATGATGAAATGACATCGTTTTGAGTAGCCACTCGCGTGTACAATAGATCAGTGAATCACATGGCTGGGAAGATGCTGAGATTGGAACATGTAAAATATCAAAAATACCCCTGATGACTATTTGTGTCAACCATGGAATGAGAGGTTTTCTTTTAGAGATTGTCGGAAGATAAAACAAGAAATTAGGAAAATAATTCTGAATCCACTTAATACATTACGTTCAAGAATGCAGAATTCATAAGCTTGGTTCAACTACTTCTAAATATCTTATGTTCATGGGGAGTACCTCAATTGTATGTTTTTCAATCGAGGTACTCTCCTTGGACAGCTTCTCAATACATAAAAAGTCCATCATACCACTGTAGATGCACCTGTGAAGTAAGTCCATGAAAATTATAAATAACAGAGCAAGTTTTCATTTGTTAATCTAATCCACAATACTAAATTTCAACAATAGATATGTTGCATATATAATACAGAACAATTATATAATTGTCCTACTTTTTCTTTACTAAGCTACATCATGACAACAATGATCACCTTTAACTAAAAAAGCCATCAAAATGCATTGCTATCAAGAAACAAATTTGCTGAAATGTGGAGCTATAAGTTTTACTAATGGAGAGCCTTCTATTAAAGGCAACAATGGAAGGCAGTTTTAAAATGTGTGCCTAAAACCGCCTACATTGGACGTTTCCAAACTCGGAAACTCCTATTCGGTTCCCCCAATTAAAATTAAAGGTGGTTTTGAGTCGATTAAAGGCATTTTTCAATAACCTCCTTTAATTAGGGCTAATTAAAGGCGGTTTAAGGTATAATTACCTTTAGTTAACCCTAATTAAAGGCAGTTTTGTCAAACTGCCTTTAAAATATCCATTTCCAAGTTCGGAAAGTTGAAACGAATGTGTTTCCAAGTTCGAAAACATGTGGTTTCCATAGTACGAAGGGCATATACAATTTCCGAACTTGTTAATTTTTCATGTCCACATTCCGAGTTCGGAAAATGTTTTATCGTGTCTTCATTCATATGAAAAAAATTTACGAGTTCGGAAAAGGCTTATCTTAATTTTGAAGAAACACACTCATTTCATTATATGGCACACAACTCTAAAATTTTGAAGAAGAATCTCAATTATTCCTTAACCATTGTTGGATAATTCACATGCTTCTAGCAATATAGAAAAGAAATTTAGTTCTTGAAATAATTCAAATTTCATTAAAATTCAAAACTAGAAATCATGTCATAAAAATTTCTAGTAAGAATAACAAAATTAAAATAAGAATAGCAATCATCTCAAATAAGAATTCAACAGTCAACAGTCCTCTCAAATATGAATAGCATGATAAAGTCTTGAAAGTTCATTCATCGACATCTTCAATGTCTCCAATTGAAGTTGATCGGTCCAGTCGTTGTCGGGAGGTTGATGTGAGGTGGCGCTCATAAGCTCGCTGAGATTTTTCAAGGAACCTAATTTTTGCCTTCATGGCGCAAAATTCCTTGTGCATCCATTTGTAGCAACCCTTGAAGCCTTTCAAGTATGACTTTTTAGTGCCTAAAAAGTATAGTTACCAACATATGAATTATTTAAACAATAAAGAAAACACAAACAATGAAGCGAACTAAACTCATATGTGACTAACCTTCCTCAATTCATGGCCCCTTGCTCGCCTTGGGAGCTTCTGTGGTCTTATAAAAACACTTACGATTGCGCAACACCCAACTCTTGTTCTTGAAGTAAGTTTTGTGGAAATACTTCGACCCTTTTTCCTCCCCTTGTAAAACCAACCCCTCAACATTCTTCAAAATGCGAGTGATTAAATTCCCACAGGGTAGGCATGTCAACACCTTCTTTGACGTTGCAAAATGCAACATATGCCTAAATATAACCTCCCCGGGATTGATTTTTCTACCTCCAAATATTAAATACAAAAATATAAGGGTTGTGTAATTTGGCTCAGTCAAGTGTTCGCCCGAGGGGACCAAACTACTATTAATGATTTCATATGTAATACGTTTGTCTATGCTCAAAAGGGTTAGATCAAAAGTCTCGAGTTTCCCTAAATCCAGTCTATCGCGGCGGAAGTACTTCTCACTACACTCCATGGGGTCAATGTAGGGGTAATCAACTTCTAGCGACCACTTCTCTTTATGGTAGAAATCATCTAACGGACCATCTGGATCTTCCGGAAAAACAAATTCCAGGTGTGTGTATGGGCAGTCTAATAGCTAATTAATACTCCATTGTCTAATCGGGATTTCAATTCCCCAAACCCTAGTATCGTAATACACATTCCCCAATTTTTGCAAATTAGCATAAAATTGGCAAGTCATATCAAAATATGTTTTTTCATCACACAAAGCAAATTCTCAACATGTTGTTCACTAAATGGTTTTAAGGGATCGGGAAACCCTATGGCTAGGTACTCATTAAAGTCAAGAAGGTATGTATCTAATAACTTCCCCTTGTCACATAATGCGTCATACCGATTTTGAGCAAATTGAGAAATGAACCTTTTATCATAAAAACCGGCATTGTGTCTGGTTGAACGAGATCTCAGAATTCTGCAGCTTGAACCTCCCCTAGCCATGACAAAATGTTAGTGTGTTTAGCAAGAATTGAGGAAATGAGGGTTGTTTGCGAGTTCGTAAGTAGGCTAGGGTTTATAGATTTTGGGTCAATTGATGAAATTAGATTCGATCCCCTATTTTTTAAATATATATATATATATATATATATTTCCGAGTTTGGAAACTTAGATTCGTCTATATACATGGGGGACACAAATAATTTCATATATCGGAAATGTATTTTTCAAGGGAAAATGGGCGCTTCAATTTTTCTAGGAGTGCCCCGGAAAATATGTACGAGCTCGAAAATTTATTTTCCAAGTTCGGAAACTTATTTTCCAAGTTCGGAAACTTCATCGTACCTACGGGTCTAAATGAGAAGAATTATTTCTGAGTTAGTAAGCTTTTATGGCCAATATATGCAAAGTCAAGACACATTTCCCCTTATAGGTTCAACGTTTGGAGCACAAATTACATTTTTCCAACATTTAACACAATGTCATTTAAACAAGATACTTTGAAGTGAATGCAATAACACAAAACATTGTCAATTCACATTCAAATCCAAAGTCTAAAAAATGAATCAGACACATTGTCAATATACTTTAAAATTAATCCAAGACATTGTCAAATCACCTTCGATTTCTTCTACCAACGCAAAACATTGTCAATTCAAAACATTGTACCAACCAAGACACTATCAATTCACCTTTAGAGTGAATGTAATAACACAAAACATTGTCAATTCACCTAAATAATCCAACAATGACAAAAACTTCAAATATTATCCAATTTCTTCTACCCAAGCATTCTATAAATGCTAAAGTCCACTCCCCCCCCCCCAATTTAACATCCAATGTTTTCTTCAATGACCCACATTTCCATCATCCCCGCCATGATCACTATCATCATCATCTTCACTCTCCGAGAATGCCGGCCCAAAGTTATGTTGCTCGTCATCATCGCTCAATTTCAAATGGAGACCTTGGACTTCCAGGAATGCGACATGCTGGGAATGAGCGCTAGTTAAACATATCGTGTGTCTCGGTCATGTCCGCACACATACAGTCGAAGTGCTTTCTCAACCTAGCTTTCCAACCGTTGTCTATATTCATATATCAATATTCATCAAATTAATTGGATATAAAAAAATTATATATTCATTTGTACTTAGTTGATAATAATAACTAAAAAATTAGGCAAAATCTTGGGAAAGACGGTATTTCCACAGGGTTATGGAAAGACGGGGTTTAATTATAATAATAAAATGTAAAAGGTCTTTGTTGCAATATAAAGTTTTATTATGCAATGTGTAGTAGTTATAAATTTTATAACCTGGTTCATACAACCTGAACATTTTATCTTCATTTCTTCTAATTTACACTTTAAACTTTGATTTTTCCATAACTTATGGAAATGCCGTCTTTCTAGAGATGGACTTAAAAAATTATCACGCACAGGAGCTCGATGCTTCGTCTATTTCTACATCCGCTTCGCGAGCTCTCTTAGCAATTTTAGTTTTTTAACCGGGTATTGGACGGAACTCCCATTTGCCATCCAAGCCGAGACTGAGTTGTTTCAGTTGGAACCACCTCTTGTCATAGTATTCCATCTGAAGAGCCTTATCCTCAGGAATTACACCTGCCTTCTTTGCATAATGGTTATCAAACCACCGTAAGGAAGATCTTTCTTCTTTGTCTGCGCGACCTTCAACATGAATGATATGATGGTGAAGCTAGGGTTTATATTAACCCCCTCCATGACATAGTAAAATGGCATGAAGTTATCAATGGTTGGCTCGTAAGTGTGGCTACCCAGGGGCAAAACATTAAGACATATCCACTCATACACGAGACGCTGCTCTACGGTCAACACGCTAATACCATAGCTCTCTGCCTTTTTCACATCACTTCCCACCCTCCTAAAATATTTTCTAGCCATAGTGATAGGACAAAGTGGGTTAGCCTCGCTCACTCCCGACCAAACATGTGTGTGATAAATTTTGAGGGGACCATTGGGGTCATTCGGCCTTAATTTCTTGGGGGTGGTGTAGGGGGATTCTAGGGCTAGGTTAAATGTATACGTAGTCACAGATACATCTTTCCCTTTGACCCTAGTTAAATCAAATCGTTCCTACTTTGATCCAAATTTGCATAAAATTGTATCACTTCATCCACATGAACGAATTCATCCATACAAAGTAGTTTCTCTAAATGTTGGATTTTGAAATGTTTGAGCAAATAGTCTAGACTTAATTCTCCTATGTCCAATGCTAATATAGACTTTCCATTGATAACCATCCTCTTTGAAAAAATGACATAACTTTGCTCGGATGTATCATTGAATAATTTTGGGGGGTTTTCAATCTCCGTGACCGGACGAGGGCTTCAGTCGTTTCCCTTTGACTTAGAGCCTGTGCTCTTACGACTCATTGCGAATAGATGAAAGGTGAGATTAGCTAGAATTTTTGAATTGAGGGTGTGTTTGCTGGCAAATCTAGGGTTTTGATTCAAGTATTCAAATCAGTTGCCCATTTTAACCTTTTTTAATTGATAAAAGAGTTTCCGACCTCGTAAATATGTCCGACCTACTATACAATAGAGACGAGTAATTTTCGAGTTTGGAAAAAATATTTGTAAGTCAGAAACCCCTCGCATTGTGAAAAAAAAGCCTATAAGGGCTTTCAAATGGGCATTTAATACCCATTTGAGAAAACCGGGACTTTCCCACCATATCCCTCTCCAAAAAACCTCCCAACCCCTACTCTACAATCCCTTCCATTACCACTTCAAGAATTCATCTTTTGAATATTGGAGGTATGTCTTCCTTCCTATTTCTCTTCTACACCAATTTCTCATTTAAAATTTAGTTTTTCTCAAGGCTTTTGTTTGATATATAGGTAGAAGCTATGAAGGAGTATTTCATACCCTTTGATTGATCGAATAGGTAAATAATCTCTTCAATAAATGGCTAGGGTTTACTATTTCAGAACTAAAATGACCAAAATACAAAATTTAGTTTCATGATGTTATCTAGGGTTCACATTGTGTGATTCTCATGAATTCTTTTTAGTTAGGGTTTGTTATTGGACACAATCTGTGTATTATATTATGATTTTGGGGCCTAAATGGTGTTGGATGATAAAATGATGCATTGGATTTGACTCGTACATGTTAGATTTCTAGATTTATTGATTAACTTAGGTATTAGAGTGGTTAATTTTAGGTTAAATACTATTATGCTTAAACTTCAATGGTTAATTAGTCATCTTTCTATACAAAACCCTAAAATTTTGGGTATTCTTAGTATATATGGAATTTTTGGTTTTGTTTAAATATTAGTGAATTTAATAATCCTTTATAATTGGCTACAAACCCATAAGTGGCAACGTGAAATCATGGCGTTATGGAGTGATTTTGAAGACCTGTGGACATGTGAGAAAGTTAATCAAGCAATGATGTTGATCTACACCTTGTGAGCGACTTTATTAATTTAATTTATAAATTTAATTTATATTGCTCTGACATTTATTACAAAAAAAATACTTACTTTGAAATTCTCCAGGCACACTTCCAACCGTCCAATGCATTCGTTGTGATGTTGGAATCAGGAATGAAGGAAAATTGTGAGCAAAAAAAGTGTTCGTTTGAGGACGAAATCAAGGTGGCCTGCCAATATGTTAATTTTCAATATAATATACTTATTCGGTGCAATCGTCTGAATAATTTATTTATTTTACATATAGTACAAGAAACAGGCGTAAACTTGGGAGTGCGGCTATTACGTCATATTATAAGAGAAAGGGTGCATAGACAAAGTCCAGGAAGATGTACTTAAACTTGACAAGGTAAGTGTACAATTGTTCGTGGTAATCTTTCTAAGTAACATTTGCCAAATATTTAATAATATAATATTATTATCATATCTTCCAAAAGCATGGGAAACCCTAATCGCAAGATGATATTAACAATGTACGAAATTCATTGGCTCGACAACTAATTCTCAATCGGTTAGCAATGCTGGGAAATCCCGATATTGGTAGGGACACTCAAGTTAGATAAACATTGAACATTAGAAATGTCGGAATAGATGTGTAGTGATTTCTAATCCTATTTATAGATTATTGCTCAGTTAGCGTTATCTATAGATTTTTCTTTAGGTGCAACATGATATCATGTATTGTTTTTAAAGTGTGGCTGTGTGTCAAGGATGTTTTTGTGATGGGAAAATTAATGAAACAAAATTTATACCACAAGGCCATATTGTATTACCGAGTTCGCAAAGTACTTCGTCTCTTTTAGTTTCATTTTCCATTAGTCAGATTGATATTCTGAATGCGGAAACATGCTACACGAATTAATTTTTGAGTCCGGAAATTACATCTCATTTTCCAAAGAGCCAAAACAAAGCTATTACTCATTTCCAAGATTGAAATTAGGAGATTTTTCGAGATCGGAAAAGTCTGTGCGATACGACGTACTGACGCAAGTTTTCGAGCTTGGAAAAATTAAATGCAGTTCCTGGCCTTAATCAAAGGCGGATAAAAATTGCCCTTTGTTGATAATTTTTAAAGGCGGTTCTTGGAACCGCCTTATTTTCTGATTGATTAAATGTGAAACCATTAAAGTCACTTAGAAAGTGTTTTTAAATTGCCAATAGAACCACCTTTAATAGAACTTTCCTACACTAGTGTTTTAGCAGCACCATCATATAGAAGTATAAATTTAGAGTCCAATAAAACGTGATTTTTACCATTAGTCATCCATCAACTGGTTTTGAAACTGAATTTTGTCTGCAGGCCTCCAAGCTCCTGCATCTGCATCAACGGGCACTACTACCAATTAGAGCTATTGTAACACTTTCCTTGCAACACTTATTTAAAATGTTATAATAACTTATAAAGTATTTCTTAAACCTTTGAAATGTGCTACATAAATATTGAAAAGTGTTACTTAAAATGTAAAAAGTGTTACTTTAGATCTAATATAACATCACCTAAGGTAATACTTGCAAAAGTGTTACTTTAGGTGCTAATAATACTAAGTTAAACCTATTGCAACAGTTTTACAAGTATTACAAGATTATTAGATCTGAGATGAAATGAAAGTAGATGAAATAAGTTGAACTAGTCAAGGCCTCACTCCCCTTCATTCTACCTCACTTCACTTTTTAAAAATTTTAATTAATATAAAGAGAAAAGTGGTTTTATAACCCTACCTAGTTGACAAGAGTGACAATATAACCTTTGGATAATTGAAAGTGCAAATATAACCCTAGATAGTTTATGTAAGTGCAATTTTACTCATTCCGGCAGTTTAAGGTTGGATTTGATTCAATAGATGATTTTGCCCCTTTGAAAATACAAGAAAAAAGTAAATTAACAACTATACCCCTAACCCTAAATGAAATTTAGCCAACCCTTTTCTCTCCTCTTTAACTGTTTCCGGCGATTTGCGCCAAACAATCACGGTGTCTTTCAACCAAACAATTGCACCAAACATTCACACGTTCTTCGTTGACCACCCATTCTCAACCACCGCCCAGCTGCCATTCCAGCAGCGGGCCCAAGCCGCCGCTCAGCTTACCAGCCCATCGTCTACGATCCACCGGCGAACACTAGTAAATACAGTCGCCATCTAGGGTCCACGCTCTGCCTCCACCCGATCTAAATACCACAAGCGAACACTAGCAAAATTTCTGAGAGCTCGAGGGGAGCGTACAGTAGTGAGGGCGTTGGTAGAGCTAGGGTTTTGATGGTAGGGGCTGGGCGACGAGGGTATTTGCGGTAGGGTTTTGGTGGCGGGTTTAGGGTTTCACAGTGATGGAAAGGGTGGCAGAGGAGCTCCGAAGGTGATGACGATGACCCACAAAGTTTCACCGGTGAGCTCCGACTTGCGGTTGTACTGGTGGAGGGAGTGGATTTGGGGTTTTGGGTATGGGGAAGCGAGCTTTAGGATTTTGATGGAATGGGATAAGGGATTGGTGGGAGTGAGGATGGAGGAGTATAGAGTAGATGAATTAGGATGGGCGAGCGGTGGCGGCGGCTGGAGAGCTAGCATTGCTCTCTGATTCGGATGTTCACTGTGTGAGTGTGTGTGTGTGTGTGTGTGTGTTTTGTTTGTAGTGTTTCTCTACCAGTAAGACGAGAGAGTGGCAGCAGTCGAATTAGCGAAATGTAAGAGTGGTCAGAGGATGATAGGGGAACTGGAAAATTGCAAACACACCCTCAGGGTTGTGGTAGTGCTGGAAGGGTGGTGGTGGTGGTGGTGGCCGCGCTGGAAGGGTAGTGGTGGTGGGAGAATGACAAGTAAGAGAGGTTATGCGGGGTGGTTCTGCGAGGGTGTGCTGGTGGCAGGGGTTGGACGGTGGTGGTGGCGGTAGTAAGGCGGTAAGCTGGCGGTGATGGTGATGGTGGTAGCATGAGGGCAAATTGTCCTAACACTAATAGATTTTAGGTCAAATGACATTTTAGTCATTTTATGTGTAGCCAGTATCGGTCGATGCCGGAAATGATGTTTTATGATTATATTGGCACTTTCATCAACTAGTTAGAATTATTTTTGTACTAAAAAGTATATGAACATTATATTAGCACTTACTCAAATAAATAGAGTTATATTAGTATATATCCCTAATATAAATCTCTCTAACCTAAACTTCACTCCACTTTCCGTTTCCATTTCACTCCACGTCCACAATCATAAAACTAAATTCATTTCACCACCTTACATTTTCATGGTCCCACCTTATTTTATATATCGTTCACATAGTTATTTTTATTATCTAACATTCAAATATTTAATACTACATATAAATATTATATAAAGAGATAATATTCATTGGAAAATGTAGCTACATAAATATATAAATACAAACAAATAAAAATTGGAAGTCGGCTATTAAAATTGTAAACAAATAAGTAATTATAAATGGTACTCCCTCTATCCCAATTCCAATTTAAAAGGAAGAAGAAATTGGAAACAAAATGTTTAGCCTTGCAAAAAAAGCTGAATTGCCCTTCAAAATTAGTCCACCCAACAAGCCATCCAACATCACCTTGCTTCTCCTCCCATCGTAATCTCGTACTCATCCGCCTTGACGCACTCAGAATATTAAAGAAATTCGCAAATACGAATTTTGAAGAATAATTAAGGTGTGCAAGCACAAACCCTAAATTTTGGTTCTGAAATCCACCAGAGAGAAAATAATCTTGAAAAAAATAGTACTATGACTAATAAAAATATCTGAATAATACAAGAGGTCTTTAAATACTAAAATGAAACCCTAGAATAATTTTTAAAAAAAGGAAATTTGGAAATAATTCCGAAATAAAAAGGAAATCGGAAAACACTCAAAAATAGTAAATTTTCGTTTTGAGGCCTTAAACGAACTCAAATGGCGAAACAGACCCCAAATCTTTGCTTTGGTGTGGACCTTGATCTACTCGTCGAGACAGTTCCAACGCATCCGGCCTTGCCTGATTCTAACTCTGAACGCAAAAGTTACGTTTAAAACCATATCAAACCTTTACGGCGATCCATTGCTTCTTCAATCTTCGCCGCGGGCCGCCCTACATCACCCCTCCTCTGTGCAAAACTCGCCATTCAACAAGCCCTCCACCACGGCATCCACACTCATCGAACTGGCAAGCTCGGGTAGGGAAAAAAAGCTTTCCTTGACCTTCTTCAAGTAAAAATTGGGGAGAATTCTAACGGTGCTCAGATCCATTTCCTCGAGAAAGATGGAGCTAAGCTCTTCCTTCAGTAGCATGGCGGATTCTCCGGTTTCACGATAGGGGTTGGCCTCGCCGTTGGAGTTGCGGATTCGATATACTATTACAAATTAACCCTAATGTAACACTTAGAAAGTATTGCTTTAGGGGGCTGATAATACTAAGTTGAGCTATTGCAACACTTTTACAAGTATTAACTTAGGTGATGTTGCATTAGATCTAGCATAACACTTTTCAAGATTTAGGTAACACTTTCCAAGCTATTGTAACATTTTAATGAGTGTTGCTAGAAAAATGTTACGATAGATCTCATTTGTAGTAGTGAGAGAGTTGCGGATTAGGATTTTGATGAACTTGAAGGGGTAAATCGAGAAAGGGATTCTGGCGGTGGATTTGTGGGAGTTGGAGAATAGGAAGAGAAGGAAAAGGGAGGGGAAAGGACGGAGGAGGAAACGGTGGCAGTGATTTGTAGGTTTTTGAATGTTGGAAAAGATGCAAAAATGAATCGGACAAGATGTTTCACTATGAATTTTTATTATGAATTTTCACTATGAATATCATTACTCCACTCTCATTCTTTTATTGAGCTGATAAAAAAAATCTTTCATTGAGCTTTCTAGTAATAATCAAAGTTGTTATAATGAAAATTTTAGATGTATAAAGCATTACATTAATCAGGTTATGGAAACTGTCATTAATTTATTCACCCAAACTAAAGCAAGAAGTTAGAAATGAAATAAAATGAAATAAAATAATAAAAAAGAAAATTACTGTTACTAAATTATGAACAATTATACAACTCTGCACTTGGTTCTTGCTTCTTATCAATTACAAATTAACAACAAAGGTTGCTTAAGTGCACTTTTTTACACTGGCTACAATTACGTATGGATTCATAACAGTAGTAGATACAACAAAATGTAAAAATATCATATGCTAATTAATTATCAATATATATATATAGACTCAAAATGGCCTTCTCAAAACTGTTGAAACAAAGTATGCTAGTTGCACAAAGCTTCTTGATGATGATGTTGATGATCAGCTCCAGGATTGGAGCTGGTTATTGCAATTCAAGCAGGAATCCATTCCATGAAAGTGCGCTATTATGTCGGACGAATCCATGTCATCATCATCTTTCACCACCACCTGCGGTTTATGAGCAGAAATTAATGTTCATCGATCTGTATGAAGAACGCGATCCCCTTATGTCGGGATGCAGACAATTGTCCCACATTGGTAGAGTAGAGGGAAGATCACGGGTTTGTAAGGTTGGAAGCCAGCGCCATTAGCCCAAAAACAAATCCGTGCAGGTTTGTCCCAGTGCGAACAATATCATACTAATGTGGAGTTGAACAAGATAAAGCTTCATGAAATGAAATGGTTTATAGTACTTAAAAAGGGATTCTTTTTGCTCCTAAAGGAAATAGCACTATGTCTTGAGTAAATGGTGAGTGTTTTGACTTACATCCTCATCCGTATCCTCTTCATGGTTGCTTATGCAGCAGGCAGTTCTGTTCATCTCCAATTCATCGTTCTTCGCAAACCTTCCTCTAACGCGAGGCCTGCTGTCTGCCAAGGTTTTGCGACACGCGTACTGCACATTGTTTTTTAACATCAGAACTTACTGATGAACAATATTTGTAAATGCAGCTAATATGACAGACGAAAAAAAGGATTCGAAATATGATGCTGTTAAAATAGAGAGATGTTTTTGTGTAAGCACCTTGATTTTCTTGCTAAAATTTCTTTCATTCCTCTTCTTCATGTACCTGTGGATCTTCTCTCTCCTTTCTTCTGGAGTTAGTTTGCCGACCTTAAAAGTTGGATCTTCTAAACTTGTGATTTCTGATGCTAATGGAGTGGAACTTGCAGTTCCATTCATAAAGTGCTGGCTCTCATTACTGATTGCCTGAGAATTCGATTTTATATTAGAGATCAAGTAGGTTCAAAGGGGCTGATAACTATTTGCGAGTATATCGTATATAGTCTTTACCTGAAGTTCAGCATTGCAGTTATAAGTCCGGGGAATAGTATCAGGGCAAAACATCGCGCCATTTTCTCCTTGGTAATCCAGTTCTTGAGGCGGTAGCTCATTGAGGAAGAGGCCAGCACCACCAAATAGGCCTGCATTATCTGTTGCTGCTAATGCTGCATTCAAATTGCCGGGCAGGTATGGCCCTATAGCAGTAGGATCAAGCATTGAGCACGAAGGGGACGAGGCATTGAGACGCATGTATGGAGGCACGGAAGACAGGCATTCGTCTTCATACACCAGAGGCATGGGATGCCCCATGAAAGGTACAGCAGAAGGCTCGGCGTTGTACTGTGCCAGGGCACAATCGGCAGCCACA
>JAULKM010000013.1:10154154-10170803 GCA_032355605.1 Rubia tinctorum
TTGCAACCAAGATCTTTTACCTTTTATTATTATAATTAAACTCCATCTTTCTATAAGTTTATGGAAAGATCGTCTTTCCCAAGAGTTTGTCATATATTAATATCTCACGTGATATTTTTATTATACACATACTAATTTATATTTAACGTCAAAGTTTATTAAGTTTGATTTTAAAAATATAAATAGACCAATAATTTTGGTTAACAGCGAGTACGGAATAACTACATTGTAGTTATCGTGACCAGACCACCGTGCCTAACGTAAGGAAGCCCATAAATTAGGTATTAAAAATAATAACGGGAAACAGAAAGTGAAATCATCGCTCCATATTCTCAGGCAAAATTAGATTTTACGTATTTGAAAACCCCTAATTCGATTCCTTCCGATTCCAATTATCCAAAATTTAAGTTTCGGAAACTACTGAGTCGTGTTGTAAAATCAACGACATAACTGGTCGGAACTTTGCGGGGCCCGCTTGCACTATCATCGGAAGAGGATGTCGTCATCGTCGTCGTCGCCGGACTTTGGGAAAATGTTGGAGAGCTCTAAGGAACTGGACCGGCTGAGGAAGGAGCAAGAAGACATCCTCATCGAAATCAACAAACTTCACAAGAAGCTTCAGTCCAGTCAGTACTCTTTTTCCCCATTTAATTTACTCCTTGATCACCGCCTAATTGCACTAATTACATCTATTCAGCGTTCTAGGATGTTGGAGAAATCATCTTATATAGCTCGATCAATTAGATAGGACTGTAGGAGATATACAAACTACATAATCTGTTATTGCCAATTATTATGTTTTTAGCGAAGTAGCTGTATGCTGCTACTACGAGTATCTTGCTGTGTATTTTAGAGGTCGAAAAAGGGGCAATAACTGAACAAAGTACTGATACAGCTCAAACAGAGTCGTGGTCGTTCTTTTTCGTGGTGTCTTGTTTGTGTAGAAGTGAAGATTGGTTGGCTTAGGATCATGGGATTTAGAATTTTTGGAAATTCTAAAAAGGGATATAGTTTGGGAAGCATATTAAGGGCATTCTGCCAGATGATGTCCTGTTTATGGAAGTTCATATTTGTCGGCTTAGGGTTACGGGATTACGTTATTTGGGGATTGTAGTTTGTAAATTGGAGTTCTGATAAGATTTGTGATGATTGAGAAATGATAGTTGGTTTAGATTATATTTTAGCGCAATCATGGTGCTTCAGTCATTTGTGTGCTTAATTGTATTAAAAACGTTTTTGAAACCTTTTTTATATTGACTTTTGGAGCTAATCTAATTTATCTCCCCTTTGTCTTTTCTTGCGAGTATTTTTAATGGATTTTATCCTATTTGTTAGTTACTTCTTTTAGCCTTTAATTTATTGGGGCCCGTTAAACTAATCGATATAGCATAAGTGTTTCGTTTGGTTGAGGGGATTCCACTAGCTTATCCGGTACTAAGGATGATGTGCTACTTATGCCACGTCATCCCATTGATTTTGAGTTTCCGTGTAACGCAGATAGAGACGAATTTAGTAACATTCCATATGAGCTATTATTTTGCACAAGAACAAATTAAGTCAGCGTAGTTGTTACATTGACTTAGTGTTTTTAGCTGGTCGCTTTAGAATGCATTTGGGATGTACTTAATTTAGTAGTTAAACTTTTGTCTGAGCTATACTTTTGAAATGTTTGTTTATTGGGTTTTTTGTTTTTTAATGTAAATGATCGGTAGTTTTCTTTAGCATGCCTCAGCTGTTACTGGGATTAAGCTAAGCTAGGTACAGGCACTTTAGAATGCATTAGGGATGTACATAGAGCTCTAGTTGCATGTTTATGGCTAAATAAATTGATGACTTAAGAGTTGCAATATTTTGAGTTTGAGAGGAGATGGTAACTTCTGACTGTCTACCGTGCTTACCATGTCTATTTTCATTCCTTTTTTCGTGCTTGGAATGCTCGAATCAGGTTTAATGTTCCAGTTAACCTAATTACAGCTAATAAATCTTTTGCCTCTATTTTTTATTGACGTTGCAGCTCCAGAGGTAGTTGAGAAGCCTAATGATACTTCACTCGCAAAACTCAGGATGTTGTATACTCAAGCCAAAGACCTTGCAGAGGCTGAAACAACGTATGCATGTCTATTCTTTTCTTTTTTAATTTTTTGGGAGCCCGTGGCTCTCAGTCCACGTAGTTTATGTGGCATTAATTGCAGTTAGGCAAATATTTTTTTAAAGTTCTGATTTATAAGAGACCAGGTTTGCATGCTATTTTAAGACTACTTGATGTCAAGAGCCTTCTAAACCATTCTTTGTGGACCTGATAATTCATGTGTTTCTTCTATGAACACTGCACATCTGTATCATTTTTCTTGGTGTTTTTCTGATTTCATGCATCCAAATTATTCCACCTTTCTTTACAGGACTTCCAGCCAGTTGTTAGCTCAGCTGGATGCATTGATACCTTCTGGACCTCCGCGGAGAAGAATGGGTATGTACAACACCCAATAACTGATAAGTTGGGAACTATTACTTGGAACTGAGAATACTGCAATCTCGTACTCTGCAATAATTTTACTTTCTGTCATAATCTATTTGTGTCCCTTCTATATTTTACACTTTCATATGGCGGGTTATTTAGTGGATTTTGTTACTTGGTCAATTGATTGTAGAGGGAGGTGAGCCGAAAAAGAAGCGTGTGAAGGCAGATTCTGACATCTCAAGAATGAATACTGCTGCGCGCCTTGATGCTTTCGCTAGTTTGAAGGGAGAACAAGTATATCTCTTGCTTGTTCAACGATAATCTAGGGACAGATTCCCTTGCTCTCCTTTTTCTAGTCTCAGTATTCATGTAATGTCTACTTGACACGTATTTCAGGTAGCCGCTAAGGTCAGCCAAGAGGACAATAGAGATGAGTGGTTTATATGCAAAGTACTTCATTTTGACCGAGAAACAAAAGAGTAAGTTTATCTCTCAAGACTAGCAACCATACTGAAATTGTTTCCGTTCTCATATTAAAGTTCGACGAAGTACATCATGAAGAAGTAACTAACTACTTCATACAGGTTTGAAGTTTTAGACGAAGACCCGGGTGATGAGGAGGAGGGTGGTGGCCAGAGGTAGCGTGTTGTGGTTGTCTGTTGATGTGTTATTTTGATACACTTGATAATGTTGTCGACTTGTTCCTAATTTCAGGAAGTACAAATTGCCCATGTCTCATATTATACCTTTCCCTAAGCGAAACGATCCCTCCAGTGCTCAAGATTTTGGACCAGGAAAATACGTTTTGGCTGTCTATCCTAGTACCACTGCTCTGTATAAAGCAACCGTTGTTCAACCTCGTAAGGTGAGATTCTATTCTTTAAGTAGTTAATATACATTGCTTTCACCAGGAAACTGTCTAATGTTGATCTCTTGACACTAATTGCCCGGACACTTGCTGCTCTTTGGCTGATGTCTTTCAGAGGAAAACCGACGAGTAAGCTACTACTACCCGACTTCTTGGTGCAAAATAGTTTCATTCCGGTACAAACCAATCGTTTTAACTTAACACACGTTTTGATTTGTCTGGCAGTTATGTCTTAGAATTCGACGATGATGAGGAAGATGGATCTTTGCCACAGCGCTTGGTACCCTTCCACAGGGTTGTCCCGCTACCCGAAGGGCATCGCCAGTAAACGAGACTTGTTGCTGTCTGCGTGTATATTTGTCGGCAGAGTTACCATGTTTGTAATGCTTAGCAAAATGTCCAGTTTACTAATGTTCTGCTACTCTTTATTTATTAGCATTTGATGCAGTACAGAGAATGACGAGAATAAGAACAGTAGTGTGAATCAAGAGACCTTGTTTTACTTTGTACATTCAAGTCAGTCTATTACAAGTAGCTTTTGGTACTCTTCCTTAGCAATTGCAGCCTCCATCACAGCTTCAGGGTCCAACTCGCCATCGTTCTCCAGAAACAGAGTGAGTATATTCTTCGAGAATCCGCTCACGAGCGCCACCCCTTTCTGGTGGCTGGGAACTGGCGTGGCCCTCGAGTCCCGGAGATTCCAAAACACGATCTCCGGCACGCAATCTCCATATCCCCTCTCCTCAAACTTCCTCACTATAACCTGGTAATCTGTCTCCCATGGGCGCAAAGATGCTTGGTCGAATTCCATGTCACTGAACACAAGCACCCTCTTGATCATCTGGTCCTTGTTCAGATTGCCATCTACAGCCACTTTCAGAATCCGATCAAACACCTTCTGGAAATCCGTGTTTCCACCCCACTCCATCCTCTTCACGAACGCCGCCTTGGCCTTCAGACTATTCCCTTGAACTCTCTGTAGGGTCGGATTCGCACTGAAAGTTATCACCTTCCCCTTCCATGGCTCCTCGCTCAATTCAGAAACTAGGATACCTAGTGCCACGCAAACCTCCATTGGTTCTCCATTCATGGAGCCCGAAACATCGCAGACAGCGATGCAGTTCCTTAACTTACCCTTCTGAGCCAAGTCATCCACCATTCTCTGCCATTGTAGCTCTGCAACTTGACCTCCATCAGAATCGTCATCCAATGCAGCGATGATCTTGTGCGGGAGCAAAGCTCCAGCCGCGATCTTTGCCTTCCCTGACTTCACATCCTCCAGATACTCCTCAAACCTCTCCTTATCATGCTTCAAGAACTTCTCCTTGTAGAGCTTCATCGCCACGGAGGCCACTCTTCTATAAGGAATGGAGCTCCAGTCATTGGCTCCCATGTAGACCTCCGGCAACTCCAACGCCTTCCTCAGCGGCACGAGCACCTCCTTCCTCAGCCGATCCCTCACACGATACGTGTAATGTGCATCCTCGATCCCCTCGTATTCGCCATGGATGTCCCTCGGAAACACCTTCTTCGCAATGCTTTCGCAGATCAGCGTTGACTTGTCGAACGATGAATCCAGTGAGGGGCACCATTTTGCAGCGAGCCCAATTTTACTCAGATCTCCAAATTTCAAGAACTCCATGTCTTTCCTCAGAGATTCGGCGAAGAAATCCGACACGCGCTCGAAGAGGAATTTGAAGTCTGGATCACGGCTGTATCTTGCAACAGCTTTCTTCGCCCTTTCGATCTTCTTCTCGTGCCTTGAAGCACTAGCGTTGTTCTTCTCAATCTCGTGCTTCTTCATATTCGCCAGAATCCTAGTAGCTCTATCAGCCTTGTTCTTCTTCTTCTCGTTTCTCTTAAAACCGCCTGATCTGATCCCGAAAGGGCCCCCACGCATTCCGCTGCCGCGCGCGGCGGTGCCTTTTCCTCCACGCTCCAATTTAGCCCTCTGGCGCACATCGGCGCCTTCCAGAAGGCGGTAGAGAATCTCCGGCAGGTCCTTGAAGTAGCCGAAGTCCGCCATGCAGGCGACATTGCAGGCTAGGGTTTTGGGGTGGTGCTTGTGGAGCCACAGCGCCGCCTCATAGTAGCCCTCCTTGTTGGACTTCCCCGTGCCGCGGACGCCGCGGAGATTGCATATCAGCTTGAGCGCCGTCAGCGGATCGTGGTCCCAGGCGAGCTGGAGGCGCCGGGTTAGGGTTTCCGCCGGGGTGTTGGGGACGACGTGGAAGAAGAAGTCCAGGCAAGGGTTTCCGCTGGAGAGGAAAGTGGCGGAGTAGTTTTCCGTGTAGCCCATAGGCGGCAGGGAGGCGGCGTTGAAATTGTCCTCCATGAGGTCCATAAAGCGGTTGGAGTTGGCGGTGGCGGGGCGGCGGTTGGACTTGGAGGATGTGGCGGCGGTGTAGATTTCAGGTGGGCCCAGGAGAGAAGGGCTCTGAGCCGTTGGATCGGCGAGTGCGGTCATCTTTCTTTGTTTGTTTAGTGAGTATGGGAAATCGGTAATCGGGATTGAATCGTTACAGTGATAAGCTGGCGCATCTGATTTTATTTATTGGCGCACTACTTGGAGGTCACGTTTACCTGGTGACCAAGTTTTTTAAAATTAAAATTTGGTAACTAGAACAATTGAATTAGTCAAGTTGACGGCAATTGAGTTGTAACATGACTCTGTAACTCTATTAAGGAAACAATCATTTTTTAAATTGATTCTCTAATCCCATTCCATAGTACTCCCTCCTCGGTCCGGTATAAATTGAACATAATCTTTTTCACTATTTTTAAAAAAACATGTTTAATCGTAATAGGTGTAACTACGTACAATAATGATAAATAAAAAATTGATATATAGAAACTACTTATTATGACAAATTCAACAATAACACGTCCGATGATATTATTGTTTATATATCCACTTTAATATGTGGTCAAAGTTTGAGACAAAGTCTTGGTTTGGCAGCCTAAAGTTTAGGTCAGAGATTTATTGTGCAATTATAAGAAATTTCATTTGGAATTAAGTTTTTTTTATAAAAAATATGCTGATAAATTTAGGGACTCACTGTGCAATTACCAAAATATTATATATATCACAAACATTTCAGATTTTTCATTTTTCCTCCTCCTCCCACCGAAAACTGCCTCCTCCCATCGGTAACCGCCACTGATCGCCGGTAACCGCCACTGTCAGTCGGAATCTGGCCGGAAACTATCGGATTTCCGTTGCCTTCGTTACTCTTCTTTGTTCGGCGCTGATGTTCTCTGTCCATTGGCTCGATTCCGTTGGCGAGATCTTCGTTTTTCGGAAAGATATATCATAATCCCCTGGCTCGATGCTCGATTTGCTGAAATTGTCATCGCGATAATCCTAGCGACGCCGTCGGATCTGCATTTCCAATAATTGTCGACGCATCTGCAATTTAACTAATCGTCGCCAACAAACTGTGCCCTAGCTCCGCCTGCGAGGCAACCGCAAAGTAGACGGTAGTTTCTGGATACGATGACGGAGGTGATGGTGGAGACGCCTGGCGGAGGTGACTGACGGAGGTGACACTGGTATTTCGATCATCGATTCTTCAATTGAACAGCTTCAATTGATCCGACTCCGGAGACAATGGTGGCAACGGAGGAGGCGCTTGGCGGAGGAAGCATAACTCGCTGGAGGACGGTGACAACGTGCGTGTCTTCACACGCTACATCGGCAGATGGCGACATCGGCGGCGGAGGACGATGACATCGGCTGCAGACTGGGGTTCTGCAGGTGAGGTTTAATATTGTATTTTATTTTTTTATCAACTTGCTAAGGGTTAGTATTATTTGATTGAGTTGTGATCAGTAACGGATTCCTGACCTAGTGGTCATGGTTAGTGCTCTTGTTCTCAAAGTTAGAGGTCTAGTTTTCGAATTTAAACTAAACCTTTGTTTTGGTGAATTTATGTTTGTTATGTACATGTTGAGATTTAATATTATTTGATTAAATATATGTTCAATAAGAGTATTTGGTGTAGTGGTTGTTACTCTATGCTTTGAGGTTAGAGACCTGAGTTCAAATCCTACTGGCTCCTTTTTTTGACAATTTGTTATTGTTGAGATACTGTAGTTTTTTTGTTGATATTTGTAGTTTTCCCCCTCTTATGATGTTTTTCATTACTTGGGTGAGATTTAATTGATATGCGTTGATGTTTTGTAGTTTTTTTTGGTGATATGGATTGATATTTGTAAATTTTTTTAAAATTTTCCTTATATTGATATTTTTCATTTTCCGACTGAGGTTTTGGTAATAGGAGTTGATGTTTGTTGTGTCATTTTTCTTAAGCTGATGTTTTTCATTTTCCAGATTAGATTCAGGTGTTAGAAATTGATGTTTGTATCTTTTTTGGTGACATAGGTTGATATTTGTAGTGTTATATATATATTGATGTTTTGTGATTTTTTGAGAGAATAACTTACACTCTTGAGGTACCGTAGTTTTTTGTTGTTGATGTTTTTAGTTTTTTTTCTCATGTTAATATTTTTCCCCGGGTGAGTTTTAGTTGATATGAGTCGATGTTTAATAAAATTTGTGGGTTGATATATATATATATTTATTTATTTATTCTCTCATGTTGATTTTTTTTCATTTTCTCGGTGAGTTTTAGGTGATACGAGTTGATGTTTGTAATTTTGGGTGACATAGGTTGATTTTTTTTAGTGTTTTTTCTTATGTTCGTGTTTTTCATTTTTCAGATGAATTTTAGTTGATAGGAATTGATGTTTTTAACTTTTGGTTGATATTGTTGATTTTTGTAGTTTTTTTACAATTGATAATTGAAGTTTTGTTGATGTTTTTTTGTTTTTATGATTTTTAGTTGATGTTTTGTTAGTTATAGTCAACATTTTTTCTTTTTCTTTTATTATTATTATTTATTTTTAATATATTTTTTTTGTTTTTTAATATATTTTGCTGCAATTTTTTAGTCGATGTTTTATGATTTTTCGTTGATGTTCTACTTTTTTTGTTGATATTTATAATTTTCAGTTCGATGATCATATTAATTTTTTGTATTTTAAAAAAATATTTAAAATTTTTTCGAATTTTTTCGAATTTTTTTGCAAGCTGCATATGGTGGAAAATGATGGGAAAATGGACAAAAAAAACCCTGAAAAAATATTAGCGATAGGTCCCTGTAAAATTATTAGAGATATGTCCTTGGAACTAGAATATAGCTAGAATTGCATAAAGACCCCTGCCTAAAGTTTAGACTGTTTCACAAGAGACAGACTCTTTTTTATTTTAATGGGGTACCTATAATTATGAAAACCTTTTAAAATAAAAATTAACATATAAATAATTATAATTCGACCATAATTTTTTTAATTTTATATTTGGTTTAACCGTTAGTCGTTTTAACATGAAACATTTGTATATGAAAATAAAATACTTTGTATGTATATTTTGTAAAGATAAAAAAACTCATATTGTATAGAAATACTATCAATTATAATCAATATATTGATAAAATATAAAATTTATATTAATAAAGAATTATATACTAGAACTTTAGTTTTTAAAAAAAAAATAGAAAAGGTACCTTTAGTTAGAAGTATAATGAGGATAATTACATTTTTCTTTACTAATTTTTTTAATTAAATAAAACATAATTTAGATTGCGTCCGTCTCTTGAAAGACGGTCTTTCCATAAGTAATGGAAAAATCAAGGTTTAAAGTGTAATTTAGAAGAAATAAAGATAAAATTTTCGGGTTGTATAAATCGGGTTATAAATATTAAACTACTACATGTTGCATAATAAAAATTTAATATTGCAACTAAGAACTCTAACCTTTTATTATTCTAATTTAACTCTGTCTTTCCATAACCTTATGGAAAGATGGTTTTTCCCAAGACTTTGCCATTTAGATTAGACAAAGTCTTGGAAAAAATGGTTTTGATTATAATAATATGAAATTAGGGGGGTTTATACTTGGTCGTATATGCAAGTGACACATTTGAATATTGATTAGAAACATTACAAATTTAGAGTAAAATATAGATAACTCTAGGCGTGAGAGGCTACCTAAAACTCTAGGCGTGTGAGTCTACCCAAATAACTTATAACCCGGATTTTAATTTCTATAATCGTAGGGGGGAAAAAGCAAAAACCCGGAAATCCCAAAATTGGTTTTCAAACATGTTCATGCATAAAAGGCAGTTTCAAACATCATATAGTTAAAAATCACCTGAAAGGATTTTTATGGGTGATCAAACGATATTTTGGCGATTAGGAGTTGGTTGATGAAGACACTTGGAATAAGCAAATGCGGAGAGGAAGATGGAAGGTTAAAAAAAGAAGAAGAGATATGTACTTCTGAACAATAAAAACATAACCAATTTTTAAAGCATTGATGGAATCAATTAAATGATGAATCATAATGGAATCAACTAAAGTATTTTTTTGAGAGCAGCTGATGTGGCAAGATTTGCTAGTGTCAGGTGTCAAAATCTTGTGAGGGTTGATGTTGTTAAGTGTGTGGGTGCCACTTAAACAAGTGATTGCTCTTTTATTATATACTCCCTCCGTCCGAAAGAAAATGACACAATTGCTTTTGGATCCGTATTTTATGCAAGATAAGGTGGAAGTGTTGATGAGAAATAAAGGAAGGGTTTTTTGGTAATGGAATAGTTGACTAGCAGATTTATTTAACTTATGAGGAATAATATAGTAAATGTACAAGTTCATTTTTTGCCACTTTAGGTAAGAATTGAATTGTGCCAATTTCTGTGGTACGAATGAAAATAGAAATTGTGTCAATTTCTCTAGGACGGAGGGAGTAGTATAGATATAAAAAAATTAACATGCAAGCACAAGATTTTCATTAAAAGATCAAAATTTAACTTTAAAACACGCAATTTTAGTGAAAAAGAGCACTATTTTGGGGAAAAAGTCACAAGGTTCGATTGAAATATCAAGTATTTGAAATGAAACATCAAGTCTGGTAGTAAAAACCCGTGCATTGCGTGGAAATGAGGAAAAAATTGATCCGCAAAATTCTCTGACCCAGATTCCTGACCCGCAAAATTCTTATGACCTGAAATCACTAATTCCCTGATTATTTATGCTCAGTTCTCCCAAAAAGTAGTATTTGCACCAAGATCCCTCCTTTCTCTCCCAACTTTATTAAATTATATTTAGAACTTCATCTCTAATTACACTTTATAATCTTGCACATTAATCTTTGGTCTCGTTGGAAGACGCTCTCGCAGAAGACTTTTGTCTTTTTCGGAAGTGGGGAGCAATTGCTAATGTGTCTGAAATTTTGAAAGTGAATCGGTATATCACGCCCTGTAATTTAATTAATCACACCCTGTATTTTGTACTAATGAAATATCTTTTGTATTTGTGGATTTTGTAACATTAACAATGAGGCTTTTTTAATTAAATGAAATTAAGGTTAACTAATAAAAAACAAACTGAAAAATAGAAGCTGTAACTACTGACGGTTATGACCGGCGGCAAGCGTTGGTCGGTTGCCGGAGGCGATCGACAGCCAGCGGCGGCAACAACCGTTGTGTTTGCCGGAGTATGGTTTTTTTCCGGAGTTGGATGTGGTGTTCCCTGCCCGTCCATGTTGTTCGTCGCCCGTCCCTGTTGTTCGCCGGTCGGCTTTGGTGTTCGCCGGTGGTGTCTTCGTTGCCGTCCTCCGATCTCTGCCGCCGGGTCTCATCTATTTCCTCCTATCTCCGATGTCGGCTGTCCTTACCCCTCCCCAGTCTCATCTCCTTCCAATGCTCTCCACCGCCGCTACTCCCTAACCCTGCCCGTTCTTTCCCCGCTCTCCGCCGCTGGTTCTCGTCCACTCTCCCCGATCTCCTCTCCTTCCTCTATTCTCCGCCGCAGGCACTCCCTAACCCTCCCGGCCCAATTTCCTTCCCTCGGTTCTCTTTCCCCCGATTTCCTCTCCTTCCCTCGTTCTCCGCTGACGGTTCTCGTTCCACCTCACCGGTCTCCCTCCTTCCTCCGTTCTCCGTCGTCGGCCCTCATTTCCCCTCACCGGTGTCCTCTCCTTCCTCTATTCTCCGCCTACGGTTCTCCTCCCCCCAGCTACCTCTCCTTGTTCCGCTTTCCCCCGCTAGTTCGCGTTCCACCTCCCTATTTTCCTCTCCTTCTTTCGCTCTCCGCCGTCGATTCCCCGTTCCCCTTCCCATCCCCGCTCTCCATTCCCCGTTCCCCTTCCCCGATTATTTTTCCCATTCCCGGTCCCCGCTCTCTGTTTCTCGGTCTCCTTCCCCGGTTCTCGTCTTCGGTTCTTATTTTGTCTCCGGTTCTAATCTTGCTGCCCCGCTATCATCTCCGGTCCTTCATCTCCGACTCTACTTGCCTCTGCCCCAACGCCCATCTTCGATTCTGGTTTCTCGTTTCTAATCGATGCCGGTGCCGATGAGAGCCAACCGACGGAAACCATCGGTGAGAACTGGCAGGAAAGAAGGTGGGGGAGGGTTCTCGTCGCCGCGGCGGTGCTATAAAATTAGGGTTTGTTTTTTAGGGAAATTGGTGGTTTGTTTTTTGTATTTTTAAAAAATTTAAATTAACATTATATGCGTATATACATATTAGGGCGTAAACTAGTAAAATACAGAGCGTGATATAACAACACCCTTTTGAAATGGACAAAAATATTGCCTTTTTGCTTTAATGATGATGAAAACTAAAAACTTAAACAATCATAATCCCTCTGATTTTTTAACAATGGTTTAATTTTTTTTGGATGAGTTTTTTAACATTGGCTCCTTCACCTTATGGTAAATTATAGATTATTTTTATTCACTTAATTTACTTTTTACTCTTTCAATGCATTATTCACCACTAATTCTACTCTTTTAAAAAAAAAAATTAAGTGTCAAAAGTAAGTGAGTCGATGTTAATGAATCAGAGGGAGTACATACTGAAACATTTAAGAGAATGTGCAGTGGAGTTTGAGAGTGAGTTGAATTAAAAATTGGGAACGAATGAGGACCAAACCCCCCCACAGTGAGGGGCTGAAAGCGAGTTGAATGCTTTCAACCCGCGGGACCGGTTCTCAAATGAAAACCGTCCCAAACCTGACCTTGTCAGGGGATGCACGTGGGCTTGGGCAATGCCTTGCATGTGCGCCCTCTTTGTTGACCAGGGTGCCACGTGGCACCCACGGACATTTTTTTAATTTTTGAAAATTATTTAATTCTATTTAAAAGTTTAAAAAATGGAAAAAATTACAAAAAAAATATGATATTATTTTTTAAAATCAAAATGAATTTTTGCATCTTTTTAAAAATAAAAAATATTTTCTTTAAAAAATATATTTTTTTGTTTAATATGGTTCATAAAATAAAATTTAAAAATTGAAATTAATTTTAAAAATGAGATTAAAAAATCAAATTCAATAATTAAAGGTGTATTATTAAATTTCATACTCCCTTTGTTTTCTTAAGTTTGGCACACTTACCATTTTTCGTATGTTTTTCTAACATTGTCACATTTCCTTTTATGGCAAAAAGTACACTATTCTCAACTACTCATTAAACTTTTTTACTTTTCTAACTCAATTCTCACCACACATTTCCACTTGCAAAAATAATAACACCTAAACATATGGTGCCAAACATAGAAAAACAGAGGGAGTATTTAAATTTATTTTCTTAGGTAAATTTATTTAAATTACTTATTAAAGATAAAATTAATGAGTTTGATAGAGAGAATCAAATGGGGTCAATGGAGTGATTTCTAAGTGATTTCTACCATTGTGGAGAAAAAATTGAGTAATTTAGTTGTGGTTTAAATGGTTGAGATGGAGGAGAGAAATTGATTATTTAATGAATAATAATCACAAGAATGATTTGAGAGTGGTTTTAACAACGCACGTGCTCTAATTCCTTGACCGACCGCGGATAGCGAAAATAAGTGCAAACTCATGTCTACGCAGACCTACGTGCACACACCTCATAAGGCGCGTGAACTTCAATTTCACTCGCCCCTACTACGTTCTTCGACTCATAATAATTAATTATTATTTATTAATTAAATAATATAAGTCCAAAATCCATAAAAGGAAAGGTGTCTCCCTTCTCTCGCCGGCCGTTTCCTCAAATCCAAACGAACGAAAAATAATTGCCAAGTGCTAATCACAATTATTATTATTACTGTTATTATTATTATTGAGAGAAGAAGCAAAGGAGAAACGGTTTCCCGTTAAGACGGACGTTAAGTCCTGGTTTTGATTTGATCTGGGATTCCCCGGCGATGGAGACGATGGGGTCGCCGTTGTTTGCGGTGGCGCAAAACCACCTCAAAGACGCCGTGAGTTGGTGGGACCAGATTAATGAATCAGGGATTTGGCAAGACCGTACTTTTCACTTTCTTGCTGCGCTTTACGGGATCGTTGCTCTCATAGCTCTGGTATTTATCCATAATTTTCGCTTTTAACTTCACATATTGCGCTTTTTGTTTGAATTTTGGGTCTCCAGCTATGTTGGTGCATGTCTTATTTTGCCAGGGAAATGAATTTCATATGTTTCAATATATTAATATCTTTAGTTGAGTATAATTAAGAAAATTGTTATATTTTAAACATAATTTCAAAAGTAAATGATATATATAGGATGAAGGTATTGTGATAATATCCTTATCTATGTAATTCTATGGTCAAAATTATGCTACACAGCCCTTAAGCTTTTCTATTTTCACCGAGAAATAGTAGTGGGAACAGAATGAGTAATTTTTTAATTGAACGTAATTATTCTTTGAGGTGGTATTTGTGTCGATTTGAGGGGTGGTGTAATTTGATGACTTGTTCAATTGTAGGTTCAATTGGCTCGTATACAGTGGAGAGTACCCGAGTATGGCTGGACTACTCAGAAAGTTTTCCATTTTCTTAATTTCTTCGTCAATGGAGGTTTGTTTATTCCTTCTTTAGCTTTTATCCAAGAGGTTATGTTATGCATGATATTTCGATACTGAGTTTGCTATTCTTAATTGTCCAGTCCGATGCTTGGTTTTTGTATTCCGACGAGCTGTTCAGACCCTACACCCAGAGGTTGAGATCAGATACTCATCCTTCTTGAGGCTGTTGATTTTTGCTGAGTTGATTCCTACTGATAATGGCTTGTTCATGTTCCTTTTATGCTCTCCAGATTGTTCAACATGTTATGCTTGATATGCCAAGTCTTTTGTTCTTCACAACCTATGCACTTCTAGTTCTGTTCTGGGCAGAGATATATTACCAGGTATAATGCGACTTATGCTATTTTATTTATTTTTGCTTGTTTCTGCTACCTCCCTAATTTATTTCTGCTGTTTCATTTGATTAAGCTGTCATATTTTATCTCTCTTGCTGAAACTTGGCAGGCGCGCGCTGTTTCCACTGATGGGCTAAGACCGAGCTTCTTCATAATCAATGGGGTGGTGTATGCTGTTCAGGTGAAACCCCATATTCGTACAGTGTCTCCTAATGATTCTTGGCATGCACATTTTGTTTCCTCCGTCCAATGTGCAAGATGTGTAGTCTGGAAATTAGTTTCTCTTGTTTATTCTCACGAACCTGCATACTTTCTGCATGTAATGACAACATCTGAATTAGGAATTATGTTTTACAGTGTGGATAGTTGCTCTGAGAATTGACTGTGATACTATTGACAAAAATACTGAATGGCCTACTGTTTTTCCCCCCTGTATTTGTATTTGTACTTGTTACATTTTATTTTGTTAGTTTCTTAGTCCCGGTCATCTTTAGTGTCTATTCTATTGCTAACTGCATTTGCTATTGGCGCAGATTATCTTGTGGTTGATTATTTGGTGGAAACCTGTCAGATTCCTAGTCATCTTATCTAAGATGTTCTTTGCAGGTTATTTCTACATCATACAGCTGAATTGTCTGATCAGTTTTGTTTTTTCAACTGCTCGAGTCTCTCATTTTTTGCTCTTCTCCAGGTGTATCTCTATTTGCAGCCCTTGGTTTTCTATTATATGGAGGAAGGTACAGGATTCTCCTTTTTTTCTTGCATCCCGTCTTCTGCATTCTGTAGCTAGTTTGAGTGCGTACATGTTACATTTGGAACTTAGTATCCATGAAATTTCTCTTTCCAGTAAGCAAGTAAGATCTGATTAAGGTTGTCTAATTCGTAATGCTCTCAATTAAGAAAAAAAAGGTTTATCTTGGAGAATCCAAATATGAATATGCTCAAGGATATTCTTGTTTGTTGAATATGGTATTTCTTGTGGGGTGGGGATCTTGAGAAGGATGAGTGCCAAGCGGCTGAAGTTCTTGATTGTTGTATACGTGGAGTGGTAGAAAGCAAGCTATAATTTTCTTCAAGGGGGCGATTAATCGCTTTCTCCAAGGTTGTAAGGAGCGTTTTACTGCTCTGGATTAAATCTCCAACTTCGTATAAAGACTTAGGGTCCCAATATAGTATTCCACTATAGTATATAAGTTCTACGGCTGTTGGGGCTTTTAGTAGCTATCCAATCAAATATAGTTTCATTATGTTCTATTATAGCAAATATTAACTTGCTGGACATGGCATAATATCTGCAAATTCCTGTGTATCAGAATGCAGCCAAATTGTGAATTTGTTCATAAGAATCAAGTTTGATCAGTAACCAAATTCTTCTTTTTGTCTATATTTTTTTATTAGAATGGTGATGTTTTGCTGTTTATCTATGAAAATGTAACAAACAGCTTATCCTTGTTTGTCATAATATCTTAAGTCGGCAAATTATTTCGGTACACCTGGGGTACTGTAAGAATAGTATCCCCAGGTACCCCAGGTGTGGATAAACTATACATCAATAAATAGTATGTTTGAATATATAACTTGGAAAGAACTATCTTTTCTTTATCTTTAGTTAACTGATAACCACCAACTCATTTATTTACTGGGGGGTACATTCCACAATTTACCCCCAGTGTACCAGATAAGAATCGTCTTAAATCTCAGTTGATATAATGTAAACATGCAAGTTTGTTCTCTACCTTATGGCATATTAACAATTAGCTTAAATTTATGCTTGTGTTAGAGGTTGTTTATTAGATCAACCCCCTTTAGTTATTTGCTGTATACCCCTTGGTTGTTAAAAGTTAAATCCACTGCTTGTACAAATATGTTGGATATCTGCTGCTGGCATACCTGGTTAGGTCTCGCAGAACACACGTGGATATCATCATTTCTGAACCTTTTGAAGATAACACGTTGGACGACCTTCATGATTGATGGCATGTACAGCTTAGTTTAACTTTAATAGATTTGCCTCTGAATTAGTTTAGGAACAGTATTTCATTGGCTAAATTACATTCTGTTACTGGGCACAAAAGGA
>JAULKM010000013.1:10170903-10190710 GCA_032355605.1 Rubia tinctorum
TTTTTGTCTTGCAGGTTGGCTATGTTACTACGATATGCTTTTCTTGTTTCCTCATAAGATGCATCATGGTGAGTATAGTTCGTGGCTAATATAATTTAAGAATATTACTGCTACTTTGTTGGACAGCTATGTTACTGTTTATGCCAAGTGATGAACAATACCTTTTGATACTTGGGTAAGGGTATCATTTTTGTCAGACATTGGTTAGACATCTGCACATGTTGACTTTTGCTTAGCTGCATAAAGAAGAGTATGGAAATTTTGTTTTATAAAGACTACGAGAAGTTGATTGAAAAAATTAGAGGAATACTATATATCTATCTGTTTGGGTAAGATTATAAGAAGTTGAGTAAGGGCGGAGGTTGAGATGTTGAGAATTCTAATGGCGCATACCTTGTTCCCATCTTTCCACCACTGTATCAAAATTTAAGCCAGGAGAAGTTCAGTTTTCCTGTTTAAATTAATAAACATTATTTTCTGAAGTTGGATCCCTTTTACTTCTAACGTTTAACTGAGTCTACTAGACTGTAGAGTCAGCCACCAATTGCATCCGTGGATGTATACGTACATTTGTTATTTCAAGGGAGAGGCAAACCAGACAGTAGACTCCTAGACCTGCCTGCGTTGCACTTATTTTTTGAGTTATGTAAGATGGATGGAGAGTGCAGTTGGGTTTTGATCGGAAAAGTAATCCATAGGGGATATGCTACGATTCCAAAATCTTGAAGAGTGCGAAACAGCTTTGATGATTGAAGTTGGTTGTGAATGATTGTCTTACCTCTATCAAATTCTTACCAAATTTCATTTAAAAATCCTTTGGTTTTGTAAATATAAAAGCAATGAATGGTTATTTGCAACATATGAAGATGCATCACAAATAAATAAAGCAAAAAAAAAAAAAACTGCCGTTCCTTGTGCGATTGCTGTTTTTGTCTTTCTTTAGTTCTGTATATTACATGTTATGATTACAAGGGAATGGATACTGCCTGGTTGAGTGCAAACTGTATGTTTTGGACTCCTCCGATATTTTAGCCACCTTCCTGTTGTCTATACCTTGTTAAAATACTTGAAGAATAACTTTATATCTAATTACAATGCATATTAACTCAAGTTAGGGAAACTCCCTCAAATCTCAATTAATAGCATATCTAGGGTGGTGGTTGAGACAAAAGTTGTGGTACACTTGAATCTGTGTACAATAAAGGAATGAGAGCTCTTTGATCTTTCACCACAGTAGAAAGCCATTGGTGGCTCATTGAACCAGTGCTGAGAATAATACAGTTTTGACTATTGAGTATTTTCAATTGTGTTATCTCCTCTGGCAGTGGCATTGGTTTTCTACCTTATGGTCGTTGTGGTGGGGGTAGCTGTCCACTTCTGTTTTGTGAATAGAAACGATGTTAAGATAAAGGAGTATACTATAAAACTAACCAAGGTAAGACAGCCATTAACTAACTGATTAAAATTACATATAAGTTCTAAATATCTAGCTTAGTACAATGTGGAATGTTTCATAACATATTTAGCATTGTTCGTATGTCATAGGGACCAGGATTTTTGGTTCTCTTAGAAATTATGATGCAGCAATTAGGTCTTTTCAAGTAATTGCTTCTTGTTACCTAATTTATAAAAAAATAAAATAATGTTGTGTTTTTGTTTATACTTTTCATTTCCCCCTTTTTGTATATGGTGTTTATTCAACCGATAGTTGACAACCCTACGCAAACTTCCATCATTTGTTGTATGGACTTGAGAAATTATTTACTTTTTTGCTCCATTTGGGTATTACAATTATTTTTCATTTGGATGACCTTTGTTGCTTCCTTTAATTTATGCAGATGTGCTTTGATGCATTTGATGCTGCTGCCAATCTTGATGTTCTGTATCACCCTATTCTAAACTTCATATATTACCTGGTGAGTTGTAGCTTTTTGGTGCTTGCAGTAAATACTTTTAGGGAATTGTAGTTTGACGGTCATCTCGATCGAATATAATTGGCTGGCTCTATGCCCAGCATCCTTTTGTGTGTCTTTGCATGTGTACGTGGGTTTAAGACGTGCGTGTATGTGTTTGGTGTTTTTTGGATTTTGGTTTTTTCTTTTTTTGTGAGAGGTGGGAGGTTTTGTGTAATGACATCTAAACAGACAACCAATCTTTTTCTTTCTTTTGTCAAGTGGCATCTTTATTGTGGTGCTAGTCGTACTGGCAAATACACGAATGAAGTAACACAGAAGCAGTTCAATGTATTATTCGCTTTCCTTCATTTGAGAGTTAGAAATGTTATTGAATTTTGGTTCAGTAATCCTCCTGCTTAAAACTTTGGCAGCATGCCAACACACTTGCTGTTCGTTCTTGAAAAGGATATATATGTCTTTTATTTAAAAGACATAAAAGTAACGAGTCTTGGGTCTATTTCCTTTTCTTTAAAAAGATAAAATATATGGTTATGTATCAGGTTAAAATGGAGCAAACTTGAATTTCAGTTCCTTGCGTATTAGAGATAACTTTTAGTCTCTTGAACACATAGTCGGGTAATTTTTTTGAATCCTTACACTTGTAGAATGGATCTTTTGTCCCGTTGAAAAATCGACTTTCTTGGTCTCTTAGTTCTAATGTATTTGGGCCCTCCACTAGCTCTTTTGTAAAGTTATCAATGGTGTTGAGCTTGATTCAGTTAACTATGAACTTGGATATGAATAAAGTTTAACAACGAATAATCTTCTGCTAGTGAAACAAAAGTTGCTTACTTTGGATTATTTTATTTTAATTGTAGCAAGTTATTTGAAACACATAAACTTCCTATTTTTTTGGTCAACTTTCTCAATAACTTTAGTTACATGTACTAACGGTGTAAAGTTTGATCTTTAGAAAATACACATTGCAAGGTAACAATATATCACATGATGATATTGTAACCTATGTAATAGTTGAAATTTATGTTAAAACATGGCATGATAAAGTTGACAAAAAAATTGGAAGTTTATTATGGGACAAAAGTAGTATTAGATCTATTGATAAATGTTCACACTCATAGTTCAGTGGCCGGAGAAATTTATTCTACTGTTAGGGTCATAAAAAAGTAATTTCTTAATTTAATGGAGAAAAAACTTCACTGTTCATAATTATTTTTCTCCGAAATGTGAGGGACCAAAAATAGAGTACATTTTTCTGTATAGCACATCTCTTGGATTCTTTCATTGGAGGAACTTTGTGCAGGGGGTCAAGTTATTCCAGTCAGCTCACTTGTACTCATGTTGTAGAGTTTTCCCACTGTTACAGTTTTGTAATGGTTTTTATAAATCTTTGCAATCACTTATTTTCCTTGTTCATGTGATACAGTTGGTGGAAATATTGCCTTCTTCTCTAGTACTTTTCATTCTGAGAAAGCTGCCTCCGAAACGTGGAATTACGCAATATCATCCTATCCGCTAGCAGAGAAGACTTGATCAGCGGTTGAAACTAGGTATGCTACCCGGTTGTACATTCGTTCGGTACTCACCTTGCTCAAATGTGAAGATTTACAAAGTGATTGATGTTTCTGGCTGAGCTAGGTCAAGAATCTGAAACATGAGCTTTCCTTAGCACAGATTAAGGATGTGATTTAATTTGTTACTAGCTATGCTAAAACAGTTCTATGGTTTGTGACTTTGGTGCAGTGGTCTTGATGTTGTTGTAACTATGAGCTAGTTGGAGATTTTATGACATCAATATCTATCTATATCCGTTTGTTTGTGATATTTTTTGGTTCGGCTCTGTAGATGAAGTCTCGTTATTTGCTAGGCTATTAATTTGTAGCTCAGCTCTATAGAGACGAAAGGTTGTAAAACAGCACTTGGTTACTTGGCATGATTAAATTTTGGTTCAGATCTATGTAGATGAAAGGTTGTTTTGGTGTGCACTTGAAGTACTTTGTTGCCGTTCTGTTTTCATTAAGTGTTTTCTTTCTCTGATTTCTACTCACATAAAAACAGTTGGTCTAGACAAATAAACATTCAAGAGAGGTCAATTCATTGACATTGGAAGCAGAGAAATGCATGTGTCATGGTGTCAATGATGAGATGAATAGTGCAACCGGAATGATCACTATAAAGCTGCTTTATTGATGGTTTCCTGAAATTTAGCAGCCTGCTAGAGTCCCTTATGTTGTGATTTGTGAATTTGTGGTGATGCAAATGCTAGTCACTAGTTACCCACTGTTCTTCTGCATTGACATTTAGGACTGAACTGTATATGCTAGTTGGTGCTGGTGCTGGTCCGTGTCCCGGTCCGGTGCCGGTGTAGCCGTTTATTATTGGGGTGAATGAATTGCCCGTGGGAAGGGAATTCAGTTTAGGGAATATTGTATGATGGGAATGAACTTTCTTTTGATTTTTTACATTGGTTTTAAAATGTGGGATGCGCTAAAATACGCTAAGGCCCAAAATTAGAATAATGCGCCATGCGAAGCGGGTGCATCACGGGTCCACTACGCTACCTATTTTATATTCAATATATATATATATATATATATATATATATATATATATATGAAATGCAAGTTCAAATAATCAAATGTAAACTGAGATTCACAATAACTTCAACCAAATATCAAATAGCAAATTAACAATCAAGTACCAATAATAATACAATAATAATATCATGTTTTAATACTCCCAAGTCTGATCAAAAGACACTGGAAAAACCAAAACGACACAAACACAAGATATTAGTTCCTAAGAACTACAAACACAACAAAGATAAGAGCTTAACTACATGCAGGGCAATAACACATTTATAATTGATATTAGAACTAAAGCATCACAAACAACTGAAAAAATAACAATATTTTCCGAACAAAAAACAAGAAGAATGCCTCAGCATAACCCGTTAACCCTTTGAATAAATTTCAGCAGCATAACTCTACCCTTTGGGGAAAAAAAGATGAAGAAAAGAGATGAGCAGAGGTAAGAAGATTGAAAAATTACCCTCAAGAGCCGTTGATGATGAGAAAATCAGAAGAGAAGAGAAGCAGCGATGAGCAACGAGGAGAAGATTAGATGGAAAGGTTTCCTTTTCTATATTTTTGGGCATTTATTTTGAATGGACCTTTTAAAATATATGGGCTTTTCATTTAAATGGATATTTTAACAACCCAGTGCATCAACGCAATGATGTGGCCGCTGCGCTCGAATCCGATGTGCTCCGATGTGGCCGAATCATGGAAAACTAGGGCATCAAGACAACAAATGCGGGAGGCAGCGCATCGCACATTATGCGAGAGCATTGGAGCACATTTTAAAACCAAGATCTTTACCTTTTATTTTAAGCAGGCTTGAAGGTTTGCCCACGTGGACAGGGCCACACTAGTGCAGAATGGCCTATTAAAGGAATAATTCAAAGGCGGTTCCGCTAAATTTCCCAGGAACCGCCTTCTGGGGACAGTTCTAAGCTCGGAACTCACTGGTTCCGGACGCCTTTGAAAATCAAAGGCGGTTCAAGTGCTTTGGAAGACGGTTATCAAAGAACCGCCTTCCATTTGTATAAATAAAAAACTGTTTATCATATAACCGCATTTATATGAGTATAATTAAATGCGGTTGTGCAAAAATGACTTCTATTGTGATGTATTCCTCACTCGGAACTATTAAATGAATCTTGTTCCGAGTGAGGAACCTTTATGGTTACGGGCACCTGAATGGACGAATAAATTTCCAAGTTCGTAACTTCCTCTGATCGTAGTTCCGATCTAGGAACCATTTCCAATTCTTTGTGTTTTGTAGAAGGCCAATTCCTCTATCGGAACTAATTAAAATGAGAAGTATAATTTTGGCCGGTTGATGCCAATAAATTATGAGAAGAATTTGTGAAGAGGCATAACTTACTCTTTGGGGTTTCTTGTGGAACTAATCGTGAAAGTATGTTCAAGTCAATCACTCATTTTAATTCATTCAATTTAATTATGTTAGAAATGGGTGGAATTAGGGTTTATGTTGGAATTTGGTTTTTGAATGGAAATGGGTTGAGTTAGGGTTTATGTTGTGTGCGGTAATATGTTCAAACCACACTTACATGTAGGTAGGTACCTACGTAGGGGAATTTCATTGGTAGAATTGAACTCATCGGTGGCGATTGTAGGATCTCAACCAATTATATTCCCTTGGTAGAATCATTTTTTGTGTTGACTTTCAAACATGCCTTGAACAACGGTGCAGTGCGGGCATGTTGCACTTGTTAGGATTGTAAGAATGATGCATATGTGGGGAGAAATAAGTTGCGTGAACATCTTGTAATGCGAAGTTTTCAAACTAGTTATACTCACTGGATATGGAACGAGGAGGTTCTCACGGATATTGTGGATGATGTTAAAACTAAAGAAAGGGTTGATTTGGATGGAGACGATGGATTTGATGAGATGGTGGAGGATGTAGCCAGAGAATTTCACGGTAAATCTGAGGCCCTAGAAGCGTTGATCAATGACAAGAAGAGGACATTGTATAATGGGTCAAAACATTTAGTTTTGAGCACTACATTAAGGATAATGATTTGAAGGCGAAATACGGGAGGACTGATAACGGGGTGACTGAAACACTTGAATTTCTAAAGGAATTTCTTTCATATGGTAATCTTATTCCCAATAGATCATATGCAGCAAAAAGGATTCTCTGTCGATTGGAGTTGGAAAAAATGTATGCTTGTCCGAATGATTGTATGTTGTATAGAGGAAAGGAGGATGCAAATAGAGAAACTTGTTGTGTATGTGGTGAGTCTTGATACAAGTTGAAACTGGGAGAAATTGTTATTGGTGCGGAAGTTGGTTTTATCTCGAAGAAGAAAACCCCTGCTAAATTTTTATGGTATCTTCCTGTTATTCCACGTCTGAAGAAGTTGTTTGCTTGCAAAGAGGATGCTAAGTTAATGCGCTAGCATGCAAATAGATTTAGATATGGGGATGATGTTATCAGTTATACGTCGGACGATGAGCATTGGAAGAAGCTTGATGCCCTTTACCCCGAGTTTGGATCGGAGCCCCGACATTTGAGGTTCGGCCTATCGACTGATGGAATGAATCCATTTAGTAATATGAGCAGCGCACATAGTTCATGTCATGTAGTGTTGGTAATCTACAATCTCCCCCCTGGTTGACAATGAAACGAAAGCATGTCTTGTTATCGATAATGATTTATGGCGCTAGCTGATGATATATATGTTTATCTTGTTCCCCTTATCGATGGTTTGGTGACGTTGTTCAAGGATGGGGTTTGGACTTATGATGGTCTTACGGAAGAGTTTTTCATGTTGAAAGCCTTGTTGTTCTGCACTATAAATAATTTTCCCGCTTACGAAAATTTTCCCGGATATTTGGTGAAAGGGAACTATGCGTATCCCATGTGTGAAAGGAAAACCTCATTTTTCCAACGTAAACATGGATGTAAAACTGTTTACCAGAGGCACATAAGGTTTCTTCCTCAGGAGCACCCTTGGTGTTCTGCAAAGAAGTGGTTCAATGGGGAGATCGAGTTATGCCCACCGCCATTACCACTAACGGTTGATCAGGTTTTTTAAAGAGTTAAGGAATTGACAAATGACTTTCTGAAGGGGAAGCGGAAATCTTCAGTAAAAGGAAGTTGAAAGAAATGCTCTATTTTTTAAACTCCCTTGCTGGAAGGATTTGGATGTCAGACACTGTTTTGATGTAATGCACATCGAGAAAAATATGTGCTATTCATTGGTTGGTACAATGTTAAATACCCCTAGGGAAACAAAAGATGGGTTGAAGGTCCGGCTTGACATGGCCGATATGGGTATTAGAGAGAACAGATGGTAATAAGTGTCATCTCCCCCATGCATGTTTCTCCATGTCTAATGCAGAGAAGAAATTGTTTTGTGAGACGCTTAGTAGTTTGAAGGTGTCCGGGGCATATTCATCTAACATAACTTCATGTGTATCGGTAAAGGAGTTAAAGTTGGTAGGCCTTAAATCACATGATTGTCATAATTTGATGCAGGAATTGCAATAAGGTCGTCTTTTCCTTCCCATGTAAGATTGTGCATTACAAAGCTTTGTTTGTTCTTCAATTCCAGTTGTTCCAAACGGATTACCGTTGCAAACTTGTCTGGTTGCAAGCGATGATTGTTGAGGTGCTATACTGAATGGGAATGTACTTTCCGCTCTCATTCTTTGACATTATAGTCCATATGATTATTCATTTGGTCAGGGAGATCAAGTTATGTGTTCTCGTATTTTTGAGATGGATGTATCCTTTCGAACGGTATATGAAAATTTTAAAACATTTTTTTCAGAACAAATATAAGCCTGATGCAAGTATTGTGCAACGGTATGTGGCAGGGGAGGTAATAGAGTTATGTACCTAATATTTTAAGGAGGTATATTTGGCTGGGCTTCGAGTTCTATACATGAGGGGAAATATGATGGCCTAGGGGTTCGACAGGGTAAGCTTCTCAACTCTAGTGCACATGATTTATATGTTGCTCATTTATACGCACTTTGGAACTACGATGACGTTGTTCCATATTTTAAGCTTCACGTGAATGAGATACGTGGGGCGCATCCTTCATTCAATAAAGCTTGTGTTCTCCAACAACGCACTAGCACATTTGTATCATGGCTTCGCGGTCACGTGGGAAGGGCTAGACACCCTGAAATAGTTAAGTGGCTGGCATGTAGACCTCTTGGTACTTTCCTTTCATGTGGAGGGTACTACATCAATGGTTTTACGCTTTCCACGAAATCACCGGATGATAGGGTTGTTTCTCAAAACATTAGAGTTTCTCTTGTTCAGGAGGCACTATATATTACTAGGTTAGGCGACAACAATCCAATTTATGCGCATACATGTTAATTTGGAACTATAGTTGAAATATGAGAGCTTGATTATGTGACAATGTGAGTTCCCGTATTTAAATTTAAATTGGTGGATGTTAACAGTTGTCAAAGAACGGAGGACTTGGGATTCACTCTAATTGATCGGAGCCCGTTGTTTGGATAAATGACCCATTCATATTAGCGGGTCAAGCTCATCAAGTTTTCTATGTGAAGGACCCGATTGACCCAAAGTGGGAGATTGTTGTTGAGTGTAAAAGGGATTTTGTTGGTGAAAATGATTTTGAAGATTTCATTTGTTTCAGGCCAAATGCTTTTATCAGCTCAAAAGATGACGATATAATGCTTGAAGAAGATGGGGTGAGCTTGTGTGTGCATTTCGTATGATCAGAACATGATGAAGTAGTATGGGTTGATGCCCAAGGGAAGATGACCAAAAAGAGAAGGAAAGTCAAGAAGAGGTTGTCTACAAAGAAGAAGAAATTTAGGACATGATTGTGGTAGCTTGATTCTAGTGTGTTGAAAATATGACCATTTGATTAGAGCCAATCATGAGTCCAGAACTGGTTTGGGACGAGTGGTCATCAGTGCTTGTTTCCCTCGTTTCTTCCTTACTATGCTAGAATATGCCATACCACCTTTTGGGATAATAGAAATTGTTATGCACACTACACATATTTTAAAAAATGCAAAACAAACACTATATAAGATACAAATAGATTAATTCTGCAGGAATTAAATTAGTCTCAATTAATCTCATATTTCACTAGCCTAGTATGAAGCCAACCACAAAAACACATAGTTCCAAACATCTCATAATAAAGGCCTAACACATATCACACAGATGAGCATCGTTTAGGGAGGGGCGTCTTTGACTCTTTGAAGGCTTGCTCATAAGCATGTTGCTTCTTCTCTAGCTTCCATAAACGCTCCCTAACTTGGAACACTTCGTGGTGAACCCGTTTGGGGAAATTCTTCATGCTCTTGATAACTTTAGGGCTAAACTCCTCTGCAATTACATTTTACAAATAAAAATTAATAAAAGACAATTCTTTAACGTAGATATATCTTTAAAACAGTAAATGTACCTTCTTCAACCATTTCTCTCTTGTGAGGCTCGACCACATTAAGTGTTTGGTGACACCACTTCTGCTCATACAGTATCCACTTTTTCTTCAAAAAGTACTGCTTGTCAAAGTACTTGCACGCCTTTTCCCGTTCACACTTCACAAGATCAACGTAATCAAGTTTCCATAAGGCAGTTTCTTGATTATTCTCCTCGATGTATCTACACACATCTTGTGCTTAAAAATAGCGGTTTCGGGATTAACTTTGGCCCCCTCAACCACATAGTAGAACATCATAAGAGTCGAGTAATTGGGCTCAGTGATTTAACAGGGAGCGGGTTCTATGGACCGAACTATTGTCTCGTACAGAATACGTTGGTCAATTTAGAGCTCTTTGAGATCAAAGGATTACAGTCTACCTAGATCATGAGGATTTCATTTAAATTATTTTACACTACACGCAATCAGGTCAATACTAGAATATAAATCATTAAGTGGCCATTCCCCCCTATGGTAAGCGTCATCTAAAGGCCCATCTTCCACTAGGGGGTAAACATCTTCCAGACCCTTGTATGGGCATTCAATTATTCTATTAATAATCCAACGACTTATGTCAACGTTAAACCCGTTCACCCTCATCCAATAACTACGCGAATCGTCTACCTCATGCAAATTGGCATACCTCATCAAAGTAAAAAGGTTAATTCCAAGTTAGAAGTTTAAGGACATGTTGACTTCAAAAAATGTAAAGGGGTCGGCTACCTTATGCTACGGTACGCATTCAAATCTATTGTGTAGCTATCCCACAATTTTCCATCATCCCTTAAAGAATTGAACCTAGTTTCGGCTTCAATGGAAACAAACCTTCCTTTGTAGCTCGGGTTTCTCGCTCGGCTTCCTCTTATTGATTTAGATTGATGCCCGCAAACCAGTGTAGTAGGATTGGAAGATAACATCCCGAGGTATTTCCCGCGTTGGTGAGAGTTTGAAGTACGACGAGGGTTGGAATTCCACAGTCGAAAATGGATACAGGGTTCTTAGAATGAGTCCCGATTTGATTTTTTTAAAATAGGCGCATCAGTTACGAGCTCAGAACTAATACGTGTCAATTTTTCAAACGGACAATTTATAGTTCCTAACTCAAAACTACGATCAGATGTTGTCACAAAATTGTCACGATTATTTGTTCCAAATTTGGAACAAATTTTCATGCTTTTATTGAAATCTATCTAAAAATGAATTTCAATCGTTGATTAGCAAGTTCTATCCTGAAAATACACCAGAGGTTCCGAGCTCAGAACTGCTCTATTCAAAATTTCTTTTTTCGCAAAGACATAGTCATGAGCTCGTAAATGTGATCCAAAAAATGACATAAAAGTAGCTTTTCTTCGTATGGACCAGGTATGGTCCTGAAATTACATCAGAGCTCAAACGTTTTGTTCCAAGCTCGTAATAGCTATATTCGGGGTTTCTATTTCTACATAAGAAATAGTTAAAGCTTGTAAATGTAATCCAAGAAAATGACTTTAAAAAATTCTTTCTTCACAGGTACTAGGTTTGGTCCTGAATTCTGAGCTCGTAACATTTGAAATTAGAATTACTTTTTAAATTCTGAACAAATGGTTCCGAGCTCTTAACGTATTCAGGAAACATATTTATATAGACCTGAAAGAGTTCCTCTATCGGAACTTCTTCGTCAAGTATGGTTATCTCATGATAAACAGCCATTATGTTCCAACAAATTACCGGGCTTATAAAGACAATCACGCAATCAAATAGGAGAGAATTGAAACTTTTAAAAAGATAAGATCTTAAACAAAACATAGTAGTCATGATCAACTAACAAAATACGAAAGAATTATCCAAAATACAACATGTATTCCTAATTGTAACATCCATAAAAAAAATGTTCTTAGCATCCAAATTATCAACCTAACATTTCTTCAATTTTGAGTCGGCCTGTCAAGGTTCTCATCTCCATCCTCATCTTTTTTGCCCTCGGTTCCATAATCCTCCGAATATTTGGGCTTAAAGATTGGCATACCCTCATCATCAATGGGCACAATGTGGAGTCCGGTTGATTCGATGAATTTGTCGTACCTAGCTTTGGCTGCTGCTATCTCTTCATTAGCGGCACTAACTTCACTTCAAAGGCATGACATGTACCTTTTTTGAAGGTATTCATCCACAAACCTCGGCTACCTAAAAAATGCAAAACAAAATACATTATGAAATACATATCATGGGAAGTAAAATAACAAAAATATACTTATAATTGAAATTCTTTTGCTACTCACGAGATGAGGATGCCTATGTGCTCTCCATCGTGGCGTCTCTCCCTCTCTTTGCTGCCCTAGCAGATGACCCCGGGTATTATGCGCTGGACATATCTCTTCTCATCTTTCAAGACCAAATGTTTGTCTTCAAACCAATCCCCATCATAATACTCCAAAATGCAATGGTTTGTCAACCGGAAAAACCTTCCACTTCTTGATCAAAGTCGTCACTAAGGCACCATACGGAAGATCTTTCTTTTTACCCGTCGTGGCCATTAACATATACATTAAAATTGTATTGCCCGAGTTAATATTTACACCCTCCATCACGTAGTAGAATATCATTATGTTCCCAATTGTTGGCTCACATGCATGGCTATCCGACAGTAGAACATTTTGACAAATCCACTCATAGACTAACCTATCCTCAACAGAAAATACCCCCACATCATAGCTCTCAGCCTGCCCTCGTGCAGAACCAAAGCTATTAAAATAATTCTTAGTCATAGCAACCAAGCACCCCTGGCCAATTTCGTTGATGGAAAATTTCAATAGGTCCATCATCAACAACATGCTTTAATTTAGTAAGATCTGTGTACTCGAAACCTAAGGCATCGTTAATAGAATATTTGGTGACGGGTATTGTGACATCATTTACTATTGTTTGCTCCTTATTGTTACTACCATGTCCTAAATTAGCATAATATTGTAGGACCTCGTCATAATAAACATGTTCGTCTAAAAAAAATCAACTTATCAAAACTCGAGGGCTCAAACTTCCTAATCTAATTTCCTAGGGATAGTGGCTCAACATCCATTGCACGAATAACCTTAGGATTTGTGCATTTCCTAATGTAAGTCCACATACCTTTGTTCAGCACCGGTATTGAAGAATAGTTCCAATCTACCATGGAGTTCTTGTATTGGTCGATGACTATGGCTGGAGGCATTCCTCGCTCCACCTCCCGCTTTTGTGCCGCGCGACACCTAGAACCCATTGGTTTCTTTGAGAGTGTGTTGGATTTAAATAGGTTACGAGTTCATAAATTTGGGGGGAAATGGCACTTAGGAATTAGGGTTCTTTACGTGTTATGAAAACCCATCCTATTTCTTAGAGAAAAGTGCATATATAACCCAACATAATTCACATAAGTGCAAATATAATTTTTTTTCATAATTGAAAGTGCAAATATAACCTCAGATAGTTGGTGTATGTGCAAATATAAACCTTTTTGGCAGATTTAGGTCGAAATTGGATAAATGACTATTTTACCCATGTGAATAAACAAAAATAAAATATGAAATGTGTATAATACTCCTAAACCCTAATTTGCCTTGCTTATTTCTCCTTTTTCTTTCCTTCTCAGCAGTTTCTTTTCCAGATGTCAACACCTCACCCTCCTTCTCCCTCCCTTCTCTATCCCTCTTCTCTTCGATTGGCGCCTCCAAGAACCCTTCAGAAGGGAATAAGGACCTTAACCCACCTTCCCTGCATACAAAACTGATGGATCTCTGATTGGCTCATTCAGCTGAGTGCAATCACCTCATCCTCCCTTCGACCTGCTTCGCCGCACCTTTGGGTCCCCACAGCGGTCGCCTACAGCCGCGCAAGTTACTTCACCAAATACCATCACACAATCGCAATCTACACCAAGCCTGACGATCGAGAATTCCTTCACTATCTTGACGAGTTCACCCTCAATAGCGGTAAGTAATCAAGTTTTTCGACAAAATGTTTATGTGAAAAAAATTGATAAAATTGGATAGGATTTTGGGTTTAATCAATTAATACTACAGTAGGGAAGGTGGCCTGGGAGTATAGGTGGTTCATTACAGGTTTCCAGATCGGCACCGCTTTCTCTTCTCTGGCTTCAAAATTTTAACATTTAGTAAGTTTCTATATTTATATATTTATTTATTATTTTGTGTTACAGTGGAGGTGGAGAGCGACGGAGGTTGTGGTGGCAGCAGTGGTGGTGGTGGAACAATGGCGGGAAAAGACATTTTTGTCTTTCAAAATTTTGTATTAGGCTGAAAGAGCATTTTTGTCATTTCCGGTCGGTCAATGAGCGAAATATAGTTTTTAGGGGTTATATTTACACTTATGTAAAGTAGTTAGGGTTATTTTTGCACTAAATTTTTTTTCAGAGTTATATGTGCACTTACTGATTTATATAGGGTTATATTTGCATATATTCCTTTTATATATATACTAAAAATAGGTTCCGGGTTTAGAACCTATTCAGACATATTTTACAAAGACACGATAAAGTTCCACATTCGGAAGCTGTTAGCCGACATAGTTAGTTTGGAACTTATTTATGGGCTTTAGAGGAAACAGAGCATTAAAGGCAATTTTCAAATGAGTAATCAATACCCATTTTTTTTCAGCGGGAGTTCCCGCCCATTTTCTCCCTCAAAATCCTCCCAAAACATTCTCCCACAAAGTCCTTCTAAAATCTCTCCTAAAATCTCAATTGCTTTGCCATACCACCCAAAACCCCATATTTCACCATCTACATAACATGTTCTCTCAAAAATCAACACAAAAGAGCTTGTGTTTTGATTAGGCTTTTTACAAGTTGAACCTACTAAGGTTATTCCAACATCTAATCCCCATATATTGTTCAAGAGGTAAATATTAAAGTGTTGGTGTTGTTGTGTAGGGGGTGTATCAATTCCTTTTTTAGTGCATGTTCCTAAGATATATGTAGATGGTGTGTGTTATTATGATTCTTTTGGTGTTATTTTTTTATCAAGTGTCATCTGTTTTGTTCTGGTAATTTTGAGGTGGAATATATTGATTGTCCATAGGTTCTTTAACGTCACGAAAAAGGACTCGAGAAGAACCAATAGGTTCACTCAAACGAATTTCCCATACAATAGGCAATGAAGATGATGAAAAAGAGGGGTCCAAGGAGATCGTGATGGCTAGGACACATTGTAGGACTTTAGAATGTATAATTGCAAGGAAGGAGTCTACCTTGTTAAATTCAACCAATTAGGAAAATGTTTGTCCGATGAGCATGCTAAGTGGTCGAGTTGGGTAAGGAAAGTAGGTAGGACAAGGGTAAACATCAAGTCTGATAATTGGCACGAAGTCCCTAAAGAATACAAAGACGTCCTTTGGAGAGAGTGCAATGTGGCTACTAGCATTTCTTTTTTCATTTATGCTTCTTCCATTTTCCTTCCATTTGAAGTTTAACTCAGTTGAGCTACGTGTATTTCATCGTTGCATATCCTAATTTTTATAGAGGCCGTTCGAGATCAATTGTACGGATTTGGATGATTTGAAGAAGAAAGCAATGGTCATGATGTCAAAAAGTTGGAGAGAACAAAAGTACACCTTCCTTGTCTAGAGATTACATATTCTCTAGTAAAAAGGGTGATCGTCCATGATTAACCTACACACATATTCAACCAAATTTTTGGGAAATTCACAAGGAAGAACCTTGGATAGTAAAGAAAATGTAACTAATTTAATTTTTTGTTAGTCTCTAAATATTACATTCCTTTTAGTATTTACATGCTCATGACATCGCAAAAATTAGGGTGCAAGGGTGGAAAAACAAAGTGATGCATTGAAGAAAAAAACACCACTTCGGAAGAGCCAGGTGGATATGGATTAGTAGCCCTTGAATAAGTGAAAGAAATTTTGAAAGGGGTGTTCAAATTGCCATCGAAGGGGGGATGAGAGAAGACGACGCGAGGTTGTCGGTCACACCAATCGATGTGGAAGAGATCGATAGGTGTGACCTTTTCTTGAAGCCGTGATGTGGCAATCCAACCAAGTTAAACACTCACTGTTCACCAGGAAATATTTCCTCCTGCAAAATAGATCCCAGAAATGATCCCGGGGAAAACACTCCGACTATCAAGTCAGTCTTTTCCTTCGAGAACTGGAATTTCTCAGTTTAGCATCACTTATCATCTTCGGTTCTAATCTCCTTGTATTTATAGTTGTCTGCAATTGTGGTTCCATCTTGTCAGCATTTGAGATCGTGGGTTGTATCATGGTTTCTACAATATGGGGTCGTGGTTAAGCCTTCAAACATGGTTCCGCCTTTATTGGTTCGTGGTCAAGCCTTTCAGAATAGGCTCCCTCTTTCTCAGTTCGTTGGTGATGTGAACATTGGGCTGGGCCTAAAGGCCAACGACCTCCAGATTACGGGCTAGGTATGCACCTTAAGCCCCCCAACCATGAAGACTAGTAAATACGAATTGATGATTTTTTTAAATTTGTGTAGTATATTTGCGAACTGTTGTTTCACGAACTCCTGAAGCTGTAATAACTTGTTCACCTTCAACATAACTAATATTGTCTTTACGAAGTTTTATTCGCTTCTTGGCTACTAATGCGATGCTATTTGCATTTCCAATCTTGAAGTTTGAATTTAAAATTAAATATTCTCCTTATCTGCTATACTTTTAACTAACTTAGCCATTTGAGATTTTGCTTCATTGAACCAAGATTTCCTCCTCCTTATTCGCTGTATTGTTCCAAAATTTTCTCTCCTGTCGTTGTATCTTCCCCTTTATAAATGCTTCAATTTTGGTGATTTAATTCTGTCAGTATTCAGGGTATTATGTGTACCATTCCACTGGCTTCTCGTATTCCTGAAAAGGTAGGCTACTTTTTGAAAAACATCAATCATTACTTTTCTTGTCCGATTTAACTTCTCTTACCTTTTTAGTTTCTTAAATTAAGTTTCCTAACCCATTTGTATTCTTCATCTTCTTATCTCTTTTATTGCTTCAGTTCTTCACCGCTCCTCATCAAACCATAAGTTTCCTTTTTCTGTTCTTCTTTCTCTGTAGGGCGATACTTATACTTGTGTGTTTGTGCATCGTCTCTATTACAATAGCTTTGTTTTTTAACATTAGTGTAGGGATTATCCGATTGGTTTTGTTTTTCTTTGATTTTCTTCGGCGTGTGCTTCGTGTTTCTTCCTCAAATTTTTTGGAATATACCTTTTTGCTTCTATAACTTCTAATTGATAGTTTTCCTCTGGATCTTAGGAGTTCCCACTGCTTCAATGTCTACCTCTAATATTTCCGAACCTTCAGTAAAAGACGTTCCAGTTGATAATGAAGATTCCAAGGAGGATTTCGACCATCTCACCTGTTCTTCTGCCATTAGTAGTATTCTTTCCGATTACTACTTGGAAAATCTTAAGGATAATTATTCCTTTTTTTAATCTTCGTATGAACTTAGGGCCCCTGAGGCTTCTGAAAGTGTTTGCATCCCTCCCTCTGGCTTTATCTCCTGTTAATTATATTATCTTAAGTTTGGGCTAGTTTTTCCCTTACTTTAGTATGTTCTAGACTTACTCTCTCATTACCGGGTCACGTTATATCAGCTTCATCCTAAAGTTGTTTCAAGTTCTTTTTTTCTACCATGTGTGTGAAGCGGCTCAAGTTCCTTTTTCCATTAACCTATTCTGTAGCCTTTATCAGCTTTGCAAGGTGAAAAACTCATTTGACAAATTCACCCTTTACCCAGTCATTCCAACAGTTGGGTTCGTTAGTGGATTCCCCAATAATTGTGGGGTGTGGCGTGAAAAGTTTTTCTTTCTAAAACCTGGTAATGAGAATCAATAATCTTTTCCTATTTGGAACTGTAATGTTCCTAAATCAAAACTTTCTAAGGCTGGGGTTCGCCTTAATGCGCAGTCTGAGGTTGTATTAACACTCAGTAAATATTCAATGTTTCTTCGCATACTGTGAGAGAAATTGTTTGCTTTTCACAATTTTGTTGTTTTTTCTTGTCCTATTTATTTTCTCCTCTTGTTCTCATTTTCTTATTGTCTCTTTGTACTCGACTGACTTTCTTTGTATATTAAATTGCAGATATGGAAATAACCAAGCATCCCATTGAGAGAAATTTTTTCTCCAATGATGAAGATGAACAGCCCGAAGATGTGACTGTTGAAACCAATTGCCCTTCCCACTTTGGGCTTAGGTTTCCTTTTTTTCTCTGCCAAGCTAGCTTCATTTTTCTGTAACACAAAATCACCAACTCAAAATTGCATCTCCTTGATTTCCTGATTGTATGCTCTAGCCATTTTTTCTTGTACTTCGCCTCTCTTATTGTTGCCTGCTGCTTTCTTTCTTCGAATTTTTCTAACTCCAACCTCATCCTTAGAGGATTATCATCTTCCTTTTATTCTTCTACTGGAAGGCTGGAATTTCCTATTTCTACTGGTATCACTCCTTTATGGCCATAGACCAGACTGTATGGTGTTTCTCTTGTTGGTTGTCGACCGGTTGTTCTGGAAGACCATAATGTATTGGGTATCTCGTCCACCCAACCAGTTTGCTTTCCTTCCAATTTTTTTGGATGCCCTGAACTATGATTCATTTGGTTATCTTCACCTGACCATTTTCTTGTGGGTGGGCTACCGATGTGAATTGTGTGCCATTGTCTGTGACAATAGTTTGTGGCACCCCGAAGCGGCAAACTATGTTCTGCCACACAAAATTCTTTGTTGCTAGTGATGTGACTCTTCCCAGTGGCTTTGCTTCCACCCACTTCATGAAGTAATCAATTGCCACAATTAGGAATCTTACACTGCCTGCACCCTTTATGAAAGGTCCCACTAGGTCAATTCCTAATTTATCGAATGATCATGCTCTATACTCCTATTAAACCAGCCTGCAGTTTATGCGATATTGGGGCGTTAATCTGGAAACTTCTACACTTAAGCACAAAGTTGTATACATTGTTGAACATAGTTGGCCAACAATATCCTGCTCAAATTATCTTCTTCGCAATTGTTTGGGATCCCTGATGTATTCCGCATAGTCTTTCGTGCACTTCTTTCGGATCTCACCTGCTTGTGACTATCCTACACACTTTATCCATGGAGATAGGTAACCTCTTTTGTACAAGACTCCCTTTTCATAAACATAGTTGTGAGATCGTTGTTCCAACTTTCTGGCTTGCATTTGGTCTGCTGGAAACTTTCCCTTTGCGAAGTAATTTATCAGTGGTGTCATCCAGTTTGTCTCTTTTGTCTACTGTTGACACAGTAGTCATTGTTGTACTTCTGACTGGAATGACCTCTACTTTCAAATCCTTGTGTTTAACCAATGAATTGAATCCACCTATTGCTGGCTTGCTCAGAGTGTCTACTTTTGTGTTTTCACTTCTTGGCACATGTTGGATGTCAAAGTATTCGAGTTGAGGAATGAGCTGGCAAACCCTTATTAACTACTTTATCATTTGCTCTTCCCACACTTCATAGTCTCCTCTCACTTGTTGGACTACTATCTGTGAATCACTAAAGGCCTGAACGCTTTTGACCTTCATCCTGATTATAAAGTCTAAGCCACATATTAATGCCTCGTATTCTGCCTCATTGTTAGTGAGTGGAAAGTCTAAACGAAGCGAATATTTGTGCTTCCCTCCTCATGTGCCAACTAATAACAGTCTTGCACCACAACCTTCCATGCTAGATGCTCCATCCATGAACAATTTCCATGCAACGTCCACCCATTTAGATTTCCCTTTGCTAATTCCAAGATTTCACTGCGCATTCTGATGAATCCATTTTATACCGTGATTTTTGGGATCTTTTTATACTCATTTTGGTGGACTTTTAGGCTTTGAAGACTCTATTTTTCCTTGAATTTCTATTATT